>JACSZP010028862.1:0-10569 GCA_016161895.1 Pinna nobilis
TTACAGTATATTTTGTGTTGTAGACATGAGAAGCCTGTGATCGCTTCACCTATCCAGATTCTGGTGGATAATGAGGACTTCCTTGTGGTGGATAAGCCAGCCTCCATCCCGTGTCATCCCTGTGGAGCTTTCTACCATAATTCCTTATCTATGATCCTTGGTAAAGAGATGGGGTACGGACGCTTAAAAAGTGAGTATCAACCGTATGATTATTGTGGTTTCGAAATTCGTTTTTCCTGGAATTTGTAGGTACACCTCACCAATACAATGTACATTCAGAAACTCAATAAAAAAATTGTATCTAAGGCCAATTATAATTAGAATTACAGTTCTCAGGTCTGCAAGTATTTCTTTGAAAGCCCCAACATTACAGATTTTATAAAAAATTCAATAAAATAAAAGCGGGAAATGCAATACAGTGTCTAGTAAGAAAATTAGTTGTGCCTCTTGATGTGCCCTGTTGGTAAAGTATTTAAAACTGTTGATGAGGATAACCAGAATAATCAAGCATTCAGTTGACAATACCATAAACATGAGGTTAAATGTAAAACGCGGTGGGTTTAGTGTTCGCCTCTGTCATATAAGAGACTAAAAATGATCCCACCTTGCTTCCCCGATGGATGTACAATCACTAAGACCAATGAAAAGATCCTCCCGTGTGTCTTTTTTCATTGATAAAAAGATAAATAAAAAGCATCCTATCCTCAAATGTTTTACAAAAAAAATTTGCCTGAGAACCAGAGATTTAATTTTAGGTGGTCTAATAACAGTTATATATTATCTGAATCCAGAGAAAGATTATAGTGTTGAATATACTGTGCACTGCATAAAGGTCACTCAAGGGAATAGGCAAAAGTGGCCTTAATAGACAGGTTGCCTCTATATAGAGGTTTTTATATTGAGATATCAAGGTCAGCCTTTAAAGGTGATCTTTACAGACAAGTGTCTATAATACTGAAGTTGCCTTTAATCAATACAAGTTCACCTATAGCTACAAAAATGATAAAAACAGTTGCATGTATGGTGTAGGTGGAATGGTTGAAAAATAGGAAACAGTAAAACTTCACTATTATGCATGCGCGGATCTAGAGGGGGTGGGGAACGAGGGGGTCCAGACACCCCCCCCCTAAAATGTGCAAAATATATACTAATATTGGTCAATTATGCTTAAATTCTCATTCAAACAGGGATAGGTTTTTTCTTTTTACAAGTTTGACCCCGCCCTGGAAAAAAATCCTGGATCTGTGCATGTTAAGACCACCCAGGTGACTGGCTAAAATTGGTCTGATTAGTGAGGTGGTCTTCTAAGTGAGGTTGAAATAGGCTTCAGACTGAATTTTGATGGTTTTTATTGGACTGATTATTGAGGTGGTCTTTAGGTAAGGTTCCACTCTACTTGGATGCCCTGTCAATGTAAATGGTAAAAAAAACCTCTTTACTTTCTGACTAGTATGACATTGACTCAATGAACTTTGCAAATCCAGATAAAGTATATGGCTATACAGGAACAAGGGAAACTTAGTTACTTATTCAATGTTTATGAGCTTGTTTTCAATTTTTCAGTACTCAATAGACTCGACAGACCAACGTCGGGACTTGTAGTTCTCCTAAAAAATTTAGATACTGCCAGTGAACTCAACAGGCAGCTGAGGCAGAGGGAAATTCTGAAAGAGTATGTCTGCAGGGTGGAAGGAGAGTTTCCTGTGTAAGTTAACTAAAGGCGCTGATATGATTGGTTGGTTGAATTGTTGTTTCACGTCCCACTAAAGAATCTTTCACTGATATGTAGATGTCAACGTATGCTGGTGAAGGACAGCAATTTTTGTCTTGGCCTATGCCTCGCATTTATGGTCGCTGCCCATACCTACTGTGACATGGAAAATCAGTTTTTATTTACTCATCTGAAGAGCAGGGACAGTCAAGCAAAGCATGGTGGGGATTGGAATCCACAACTTCGTGGCAGGAAAAGCCCAGTCATCCCCTGTAGTATTGTCAGTACTAGGTAATGTCTGTCTAGCCTGCTTGGGTTGACCACAGGATGAATCGATGGATCAGGATTTGTAAAGACCTTGTAAATGCTTGCTTTTGACATAAGCATTTAGAGGGTCCTTAGAAATACATGTAGTCCTGTCTGAAAATAATGATTAAGGGTCTGTTTCAGTACTTGAATCTTGTGATGATATTTTTTATTTTTTCATTGAAATGAAATTCTTATGTTACAGAGATGAAATCGTGTGCGAGGAGCCAATCGGTACATACGAGTGGAAGTCATTCATACAGAGGGTCATACCAGAGGGACAGCCATGCAGAACAGTGTTTAAACGACTAAGTTATAATGGACGGTCAAGTGTAGTTAAATGTGAGTCTTGATGACCATCTCAGGAGGTCTCCGTCTCTTTGTCTTTCTCTCTATCTGCCTGTCTGTCTATCTGCCTGTCTGTCTGCCTGTCCTTCTTACTGTTGTTCAATCTGTTGGTCTTCTCTTCTCATCAAATGTTGATCAATGTTTGAGTTTAAGGCAATATCTTTTTAAGGGATGATGGAATAAGCTGACCACTGGGTCCAAAATGACCTATATTTTAAGGACTGATGGTTTTATTTTCCTTTATCTTGTGTTCAATAGTATGGGTCAGTTCAACACATGTGAAAGGTTTGTACTTATATATAGGTACAGCATAACCTGTCATGCAAAACCTCTATATTAGCATGTGGTCTTTACAGCAAGTGGTCTGTCAACAGAGGTGGTCTTTAATGACAAGTGATGTCACAAGACAGATGGTCTAACATGATAGGCTTGAACTAAAAGGTTATTCTGATTCAGCAAAATGTTTCAGTATTTGTTGTCTCACAAGATGGGAATGTACCAGACATATTGTTTCAAAAAAGCAGGTTGTCTTACAAGAAAGTTGAGATCAAAGACAGTTTTTATCTAAAAATTTATTCAACAAAATATTTCTGCATATGTTGTCTCTCAAGATAGATAGTTGTACAAGATAGGTTGTCTCAAGAGGATGCTGTTAATATTTCATTTACCTGTATTGTTTTTGTTTATATTACAGGTATTCCATACACAGGTAGAACACATCAGATCCGTGTACATCTGCAGTACCTAGGTATGTTGGACATGTTTTTTTCATAAAGCAATTGATATTCAAGCACCATAAATACAACATTTATCCATGATCTTCATTTTACTTTTAGTTTCATTGTTGTATAAGTGAGTAATCTATTTCTACAGGGCAGAGCCATCTTGGCTCAATGTTGGTTGGAATGTTTGCATTCAGATCATGAGCTCTTGGATTCTTATCTGCTCAGCAGAAGGGTGCCTGCTCTTATCCATCTGTTGAGACATGCATTAAAAACTGAGATTCCATATCATTTTAGATGTCAGCACACTAATGATTGTGAGAATAAATTTGTAGCTGATCTTCATTATTCAAAATCATATTGTAATGCATGGAAAATGTAACGGGAATAAAAATCTTCTCATAACAACCGGTACCTCGCTACATGGGATCTTTAATATTTCCATACAAGTGACAGTTTTTTGACTGGGACATTTACAACAAAATGAAAAACTGTTTTTACAAGAAAGTAAAATTCTCACAAAGTAAGCAAGACTTACAATGCACCAGGATTTGTCATTTTGCGTTTTTGTGCTTTATTTCAGGACACCCAATAATAAATGATAATTTATACAACACAACAGCATTTGGACCAAATAAAGGCAAGGGAGGATGTACTGATATTTCTGATAGAGAGGTATGTATGTTGTCTTTTTATTTTCTTGTAAATCATAGATTTTGTTGCATATATATATATGGGTTAGTCTGTTTTTCATCCAAATAGTAACTTTCCCCATAAGTTTTGAATGATATTTGATAGGGCTTTCATATTTCACATGTGTACAGATGTGGAACCTCCCTATTAAAACCACCCAGGTGACTGGCTAAAATTAGTCTGATTAGTGAGGTGGTCTCCCAAGTGAGGTGGTCTTTAGGCCAGGCTCCACTGTACATCTCTTGACAAGACCTTTCTTTAAATGCCAAAATTATCGACCCTCTGACTATGACCTTTGGCCTGTTTTTTCTAAAATTCTATCCTTGAATTACTTTGCTATTGTGTAAGAGCATTTGGGTTTCACTATAGCATATCTTATATTTGTTAATGTTTTTCTTTTTTTTACAGATTTATGCGCATTTGAAGAACTTTAATCAGATTGGCTATAAATACTATGGAGAAAATGAATTGTTTTACCAAAGAATTCAGGAACTTAAGGGACTGACTCAAAATGGAATTTCCATTGATAATTTCCAGGCAAAACATGTAACAACAGATTCTAATACACGATTAGCAATGAACTCCACATCATGTTCAAAAACTAGTGAGTTCCTACCATCAGAATCGAGAAAAAATTATGAATGTGTTAGTGAACATCAGAGGTATTTATCACCAGAGTTAAATCGGCCTACGTTTGAGTGGAACAAGTGGATACCTGATGAGGACTGTCCGAAATGTCGCATGAAGAGCAAGGACCCTGATCCAAGAGATTTAATTTTATATCTACATGCAATGAAATATACAGTAAGTGTGGAGGTTATGGAACCTGTATGGCTGACCAAATTAACTTCATTAATTTTTAGACGCATAAGTTACAGAATTGACAAAAATTAGGGAAGAATTTCGTATAAATTACAAAGATTGTGTGCAATGAGATTGTTTTAGAGTTCCTCACAATTAATGATGGTTGTGTGGTAAACCTAGAAAGTATAAAGCCATTGAGCCTAACGTCTGGACTTTTAACTCAACAATTAGAATGCCCAGTTAGCATGCTGAGGGTCCTGGGTTAAATTCTTGGTCTGGCCAGAATAATGGCCTTGCCAGTGAAAACGCGAATAAGTGACAGATATGGCAAGACCCAATGGAAATTATAAGGATTGAGAGAATGCTGAGGGTCCTGGGTTTAATCCCCGTTTGGGATCAGTAGTTATTGTTGTATAACATCAATATTGCCTTAACATGTAAATGTATGTAATAAGCTAATTACTACAATTGTTATTACATAAATTATTATTCTCACCAGTTTGTGAAAAGCATGCTTATTTCTATGTGCAAAATTTGAATTATTCAGAAATTCATGTTCTAACATATAACATAACAATTCCAATATTACTGTCATTAATTGAGTTGTATATCACAATTTTTATTGATCATCTCCTTTTAGAGCTGTAATAATTACGATACTTTAATAACATTAATAACGATTTTTTTTTCATTTAAGGGGGACGGTTGGGAGTTCAAGACAGAAGTACCTGATTGGGCAAGAGAAAATTGGCAGGAACCAATGGAAGACATCACACATTGTCAGAGCTAGTCAATATAAAATAAAATGAATATATTTAGAAAATGGTGACTGTCTTTTTCTCTGGAGTCAATAAATTTTTACCATGAAAATATTAGGGCATACACATTACCGTACATTTATACATGTATGTTGTTTGTTCATCTGAGTCACATACTGTATGTGTCTTATAGGGTCTATTAGCGCATTCTTTTTTTCAGAGCTCAACGATGTGTTGGACCTTGTAGTGCAATCTTGAATTAGTAAAAATACAATAATTAAATTTCACATTTTACAGTGAAGTCATACCCTCTGCTCATGGGTGACTAATTTCACATCCTTCTGATGAATGTAATTTTGTATCGTATTGTTGTTTAACATCCTGCTCAAGAATCTTTCACTTATATGGAGAAGTCACCATTTGCCAGTAAAGGGTGACAAATTTTGTTTATACTTGGCACTGCTGGCCGTAGAGCAGTGAGGATTCTTTAATGTGCCAACACCTACTGTGACACAGGACCTCGATTTTAATGTCTCATCAGAAAAACAAGGACGGCCAACTGTTTTGTGGCTTGGACTTGAACTCTGAGCCTCTCAGTCAGAGGACAAACATACTAACCACTAGGCCAAGGCCACCCCACTGATGAATGTCTAAAACCCAATAAGTCCTGTGTTAAAGGTTCACTTGACTTGTTAAAGATTCCTCACTACATTAACCCTTTCAACCCTGCATATCATAATAGACTGCTGTAATACACTTGAAAAGAGCATACCATTCTGATACTTAGGGATGGAAGGGTTAAAGATGACATTCTTCACAAAGATCAATGTTTTTGACGTCTGTATCAACTTGACACCCTTATGATGATTTAATAATGTTGAGTGGTGCAAAACAAAGAAAACTGAAGTACCAAGATGGAATCTTTCAAAAAGGATTTAAAAAAAAAAGAAAATTGAAGATACAAAAGGAGCATTAAAAAATTGAACAACAGACAACACCAATCCATGGACAAAACAGGAGGCAATGCTACAAACAGTAATCCATACAACAATGTATAAAATGGAAAAAGAGTAAAATATATGCTACTAAAAACTGGGGATGAGCTCCGGATGGCAAAGCAAATTCTGCTTCATGTGTGCTCCCTGTCATGTCTTTATGTATCAAATCTGAAAATAAGTCTAGTCCAGTAAGAGGCATAAATGAGATAAGAAAAAGGATGGGATTTAGGTAAACGATGACAAAGGGAACATATCCCTCGTCATATATAATACAGATTTTCTGTAATGGTCAACCAGATAATGATGGTAAACTGAATTCAATGTAATCATTAGGAAACCTTGGTTAAGTAGCTTCCTTCTCATCAGCAACTTAAACCCTGTGGGTCTGTATGTAATGTCCATGCTGCTTTGCAAGAAAATGCATTGAAGGCAACATTGTTGTTTTGTTTGTTTTTACTTGAAGTCACACTCTACCGTCTTTCAGTCATGTGGTTACGGCCAGTTTTTATTGGTGGAGGAGATCAGAAATAAGTTACAAATGTACCCAGAAAGAGACCAGCAGCCTTCCAAAAGTAAACTGGCAAACTTTCACACATAATCAATTGGGATTCCAGCGAGGTACATGTAATTGGAACCTGTGTTGACTTGAGATGAAACTTAATTAAGTGGCATTTCTCTAACTTAATTTGGCTATGGCATCAGTCCCAAACAACTTAATGAAATGTAAAATAATCTTTACATACAGATGACATAAGTACAGTATACATGTAACATGTATACTATTACTGTAACAACATGATTTTCTTGATTTCGTACTCCAATTTTTTTTAACTCGACTTTGCATGAGGGACTGTCCAATTTAAAGCACTGAAAAAATCATGATTTTTAACAGACGTTGAATAACAACAACCAATGATTCATTTGACATAGTCAACATTTTTTCTTCAAAAAAAAAAAAAAAAAGACTGGGTAAAGGTCTAAGGATAATTTATGTATTATTTTAAGGGACAGATATGAGCAATAATTTATGTATTTTTTTTTTGTACAGAATGAGCAATAAGTACGGTATCCAAACACATTTAATTTGTAGGCCTACTTTACATTTATATATTTCATAGAATAATTTTTTCTCTTTAAAGAATTTTTTTCTGACCTTTTCTAATCACATTTCAATAGGATTGTCATATACATTTAAAAAATCAAATAGAGTTTCATATTTTTTTTATTTTTTTTTTTTTAGGTTTAAATTATCAGGTAATAATATTACATGTACCCGTTTAACAGTTAAAACAAAAAATGTGAATGTTTAGTGTAAGAAATTCCAAGAGTCCTACTTGGATAAGTAAATAAAATTGTGATTTCAAATTTTCAATTTATGATGATTTTGAAGTAATCAATTAAAAAATTGTATCCAAAGCAAATCTTAAACTTATTTGCAATTTTCTTTTATTGGCCATTAAAAAATTATAGAAATGACAATGTGATAAGAAATGGATTCCCATTAGTTTTATATGAAATAGTTAGTAAAATAATTAGAGTGTGAAAATAGGTTTTGTTCGTCTCTATAATTATTTCAAAGTTCATCGTATGCGTCCTTGGATTAACGACTGAGTCGGGATCGAGATGATGCACAATCTTATAATAGTAACTATTCCAAACAATATGGCGGAAGAAGGAGAAGTTGTGCCTCCACCTATCACGACAGATTCCCTTCCAGTAGAGGTAATAAATACCGAGATTTGGTTATTTTTTCAAATTATGCTTATATTTTGTAGCTATCAGCAAAGCCAGGTCTTACTTGATTGCCACTAAGACGCAAGTGAACCTACTTTAATTGACCCATACACTCGTCACATGAAAATTCCAGTTCTGACTTCTCCGTCTTCTGTCAGACTTATACTCTGTTTTTTTTAAACAACAATTATTTAAGTCCTTTTATTTCAAAATTCTGCGAATATTATTACATCAATTGCACAAAAAATTCAGCGGAGCCTAGCGACAAGCTATATAAAAGCTGTTTGGGGTGCTAGACGTGTTTTTCGAGAAGATTTACACCGTTATGTGCTCTATCCTTATACAGTTTTGGCGAAACAGAGTATAGATCTAGATCTAGATCGACAATCATCGGTTAGGTATACACAATTCTAGAAACTTAATTTTTCCGAGGAAGAGTGATAATTATATATGGACACAACATTCACTGCTTAGATTTTTAAACATGAATAATGTGCTACCTGATGTACATAACTTAGTTATGTATGAACATAGATACACCTAATCCCTTTTGGGATTCTGTTGGGGGCTGTTTTCTTATGCTGTCATTTACTGTTGCCCCGCCAGAATCCCTTATCAAGCCCTTCATAGTTTTATTCGTGAAAATTCAGCTCTAGCGACCAGCTCACTTCAAGATGACTTGAAACAATATTTACTTTTGTGACAGGCAGAAATCAGGCCATCCGTCGTTTTTTACATGTAACACATTTTCCTTCGAATATATTCAAGTTTTAGTTTAGAATTCCAAATAAATAAGGAATAATCACAATTTTAATCCAATATAAACACCGTGACTTTCTCTCTTGGTTTGAATGGCAAATCAGGACTGATTGATAAAAGCCGTTTTGCTTTGGAACTCTTTTCAAGGATGAAATTGTTTTTAAATTAGGCAGAAGAAATTTAGAATGATATAATATTGATACACATACATGTAGGACAAATTTTTCATACAAACAAAGAACTTCACTATGTTCACATCACATCTTAAGTAACACTGGCTTCTGTATTGCAGGAACAGGAAGCTGTATCTATTCCCACGGCTCCACCAGTACAGGCTCCTAAACCACCGAAACCCAAGAAAGGTATTGTAAATTGATATACCATTCTGATACTATATACAGGGGAATTATCTCCTCCGCTTTATTTTTGTCCCTTTCGCATTCATTGTCAATGAGTGAACTTAAAACTTGGGGAATCCAAAATGGTAAATTCATTGAAAAGAATTATGACGGGACTGGGTAAAGTTAAAATGAGACCAAACTGTTTGCAAGTGCATTAGGGCAAAAATAACGGGGGACGAAAATAACCCTGTGTACAGTATGTACAAGAGACAGAATATACTAGTGGAGTCACCAACTTATTCATAAAGTGGTAACTCATTTGTGTTGTGAGACTTAATTTAACTGATTTTAGTTAGATCTTATGGATGTAAAATGCATGGTTATGCAGGGTTCAAAAGTAAAGTTTCTCTTTACATCCAACACAGATAAAATGTCTGACAGACAATCACTCACCACATAATAAACCTGAAGTTTGTTTGTTTGGACTACCAAACATACTATGATAGTCTTATTGTCAATGATATATGTAATTATTTATTCATCTGATCAATTTAGTTTAAGCACTCATGTGAATACCTCTTGTTTGTGCATTATTCTAGCCCCTGAGCTACCAATCTTTGAGAGACGTAATTGGCTGATACACCTTCACTATGTGAGGAAGGAGTTTGATATATGTAAATCGGTGATAAAAGAGCAGCTGGCTGAGAGTGGCGGCATGTGCGAGTACGCTGTATATGTTCAAGGTATGTTAAATGTAATAATTAGCATCAGGGCTTTTTTTACTGCCGAGTTTATTGCCATATTGGGCTATGATCACAATGGCAAATCATCCCCCCCTAATTTTCAGACTAAAATTTTTCAATCATAAAGATGAAAATAAGCTTCAGCCTTTATGTTGTCAAACAGCAAAGATTGTAGATTGCTGTTAGATTGGTTTTGTCATTTTCTTTAATTGAAAAAAAAAATTGGTATATAAGGCCCTATTTTGATATTTACAGGTGCTACAGATTTTATGATAACATGCAAAAGTTTCTAGGTTTATGTCATAATGTTTGCAATGTACTATATACCGCAGCTTGCTTATGTTGTTGCTATAATTTCTTCTGTTCCATTTTCTGCTCCACAGCACTAATTCTAAGACAGGAGGGTAGAATTCAGGAATCCCTTGAGCTCTTCCAGACATGTACACTACTTAACCCAAGGAGTGCTGACAACCTCAAACAAGTGGCCAGATCATTGTAAGTAATGCTGAAATAAAAACCTCAAACAAGTGGCTATATCATTGTAAGTAATGCTGAAATAAACAACCTCAAACAAGTGGCTATATCATTGTAAGTAATGGTAAAATGACAACCCCAGACATATGGGTAGATCATTTTTAAAAAGTAATGCTGA
>JACSZP010028864.1:0-24801 GCA_016161895.1 Pinna nobilis
CTTTTCCCTTGTTTAATTCTTCATTCTTTCACTGTAAATATTTCATAGGTACACAAGTTCATTCTCATTGTCCGTTTACCATCTCTGAACAAACTTTTTCTATTTTCTAAATAATTTTTTCCCGAATTTTTTAAATCTTTTTTTTTTTTAATTTTTCAGTGTTTAATTTTTATCTCTGTTTAATAATAAAAATGAAAATTGCGGTGTTCAGTATTCTACATAATATAAATAATTACTCATGCGTATTTGTAACAATTTTTTAGAACAAGGGAAGTAACTCTTAGAGATAGCACGGCTTGATCCGGTAATCCGGACGATTCGTTAATCCGGACGAATCTCTCGGGAACGAAAGTGTCCGGACTAACGAGACATCACTGTATATTAGATGTAATGGATTCATCTCATCCATCCTAGTGTCCATCTGTCCATCATTTTCAACTTTTATCAAAGACATTCTGGTTTTAAATGAAGACAGACATTCAAAATTAAATATGATAACATATAACCCTATTAATTCTGTTAGATGTCTAATTTCATTTTTCTATTTAATTTTTCATCTGGGGCCTCCATGGCCGAGTGGTAAGCTTGTTTTACTGCAAATCGAAAGATCCGAGTTAAAGCTGCATAGCGCCACTCCACGGTTGGCTGTCCCTGTCTTTCGGATGAGACAGTCAAAACCGAGGTCCCGTGTCAGTAGGTGTTGGCACGTTAAAGAACCCTCCCTGCTCTACGGCCAGTAGTGCCAAGCACAGGTAAAATTGTAGTCCTTCAGCGGCACACGGTGACGTCTTCATATGAGTGAAATATTCTTGAGTGGGACGTTAAACAACAATACCATACCATTCCAATTTTTCATCTTGATGATTTTGGACTTGGGTATCCATCTAAGGTTATTGCTCTTGTTTGTATTGGAGATGTACCCTCAAAATATCTGAAGTACTCTACCTTTTAATGTTTGTTTTCAGTGTGGTGATACTTGTTGATCTGTCTATATCCAATGTGAACTACTTAGTGCACATACAACATTCTATCAGACTTCTGATGGAGCAGCAATTGGCCAACAAAGACTACTTCAATATCATAGCGTAAGTATATTTATTTAACAACAATTTTACACAACATTCATCAATTTCGGTCATGTAGTGACATCCAGTTTTTTAAATTTTTGAATTAAAATCAGATACCAAAGTGTCCCCCGAGACTACATGATAGTCTAACTGCTGCCATAGTCTTTCACAAGTGGAATTAAATCATTCAAATGCTGTCTACAAAATTAAGTTAAAAGTTATAGTAAATAGTTAGTCTATTTAATATGATTGAAATTGAGATTCTTTCATTGGGTCCTGCAGGGTAATGATAAATGCTTGAATAGAACAGCTTACAACTCCAAAACATATATTTGAATAGTTAAAAGTTATTGATTTCCATGATACAAACTCAAGTGGTTTAATGACATGTGATATTTCAACACAGAGGGTGTCTCATGACAGTATTTATTTTGTTGAGATAATCAAAAAAAGTATTCCAAATTAGTGATCTCTCAAGACAACTAGGTTAGGATGTCTTCCAAGACATATTTCACCATACATGTACATTAATTACATTAAAGATAGTTTTTAACATTGTCGGTAATGTTAAATTATGCAGTGAATTTCTCACACAAAATGTAAACATTTGCTATTTATCATTGGCCATTGGTCAAAGAATATTATACAAATGTATTTTGAGACTTAAATTGATCGAATATCTTCTGTTCGTCTGTTAGTTAGGAATCTATATCAAGTGGTTGATGAGTGATGTTTGACATAGCAAAGTTCTGTGAAATCCTTAACAATCATACATGTAAGTCATTTTCCCACTTTATTGATTATAATTGACCTTTTTTTTTCTTGTACAGGTTTGGAACAAAAGCTGTAGGCTTCAAGCCAACCATGGTCAAACCAACACCAAAGAATCTCCAGGAAGCATGGGAGTGAGTATTACGTATATGTTATTCTTCATCTGATAATTTATTGCGAATAGTACAGCTTCTGTTTGTTTGAAAATAAAAACTGTTTTATATTTATGCATGAAATTATGTTTCTACCTGAAAAAGTCCCTGGTATATTGAAATTTTGAAATGGTCACAAAAGGGTAAAAAAAAGGGTGTAGATGGATTTAATTTATTTTTTCCTCCTCACCTAGAGGAAATGTACAATGATTAATTTTTAGTTACAGTAACCTCATTTTGTATATACCACAACTGTGAGCTTTGCATTCTTGGATGGAAAGTATCAGTTTGCAATGGCTATAGTACAATTTACATGACTATGCATTTTATATATGGCTAGTGGTTTCTAATATCTACAACATATTTCAGATTATCTTAACAAAATTTGATTTTTTTAAAACTATTTACAGATGGGTTTTGGATCTTCAGTGTGGAGGTAGTAGGAACTTCTTGTCAGCATTCAAATTGGCTGTTGAAAATGAAGAAGAACTAAAGCACAAAATTTGTAAGTATACCTTTTTTTATCTTTACAAATCGATTGAAGGATAGAAGATTTTTTGTCATGTCCCTTTATATGTACATATGTTAAAAGACCTTATGACCTTCGTTCAACAGGGGTAGAAATGCACTTTCTAGAATATTTCACATTATTATTACACCTTTTGATTTCATTTTCTTCATTATTTATATAAAGTCCCCGGGCATTTATAGAGCCATTATGACGTCATTCATGTAAACCAATATGACGGACATCTACGTTTACTCTGCTATTTTCTTTCCACTTTTAGTTTGTGAACTAATCCATTTTGCAAGGAAGAAACTGATAATAGATACATGTATTTGAAGGTGTAGTAAAAAGGTTATAGACTGAATATGGAGGAATAAGTCTGCCTGTGGTCTACACAGTAAATAGGTCCTGTTTACTTTGTAGATCTTGGGAGGGCTTACATACCTCCATATCAGTCTATAACCTATAAATATTCACCTTTTGCAAGTTGGATCTTTAGAACCATCCTCCTTTATCTAGCATAATTCATCATTTATTGCTCTGTTGATGTTGTAGTTTGTCCTGTAAGTCCACAAATCATAGTCAGAAGCTTTGTGAATTAAAACAAAATACAGTAACAACTTTGCTGCAGAGGCCCCATCCATACCGATCAGGTTTGACTTATTTGCACTCACCTGACCTAATTACTCCCTATGCTCATGTTTTTTATGTCTTTATTCTTGCAGATGCAGAGGGCATTTACCTTTTCACCAGTGGAGTCCCAGATCAGACCCAGGAAGTCTGTACATCTTACATAGAACAGGCCACATCAGGGAGGAACATCAGAATGCACTCCATCTTGTTTAATGTGGATGACTACGATGCTGACGGTGCCATTCCTGGTCGCTATGCCAACATCACTCGAACTGCAGAGTGCCTTAGAAATATGGCGCACTGTTGTCGTGGAAGATTCCATTGGTTCAGGGAAACTGGTAAGAGTCCTTCATAGAAGTATTTTGATCAATCTAAAGTAAAATTGATCTTTGATAAAATTCATCATATTTCATATGTGTATTTCTTGTGACAAGACTTTTCTGTTGGCACCATAATATTTGACCTCGTGACCCTCACCTTGTGACTTACCTACGTATGACTAATGCTGCAGTAGTCTTAATACCTGCTATCTGGGGGCATCTATGTTTTTACAAACACATCTTGTTCCTTCACTCTTTGATATGATAGTGACAAGGTTTGTAACTCTCAGGTGCTGTACCATTGTATATTTGTGTTTGCAGGAATAATTGAGAGTGATGATATTCAACATATCACTACAGAAATTGACAAGGCCATGAACTTTTCTCGTAAAGTACAAATGCTTGTGGAATCAGTCAAAAAGAAGTATAGAAGCAGATTTGTGAGTGCACTAATTCCTTTTCTTTTCTTTTCTTTTTTTGTCCATTAACTCGTATGCAATTATTTTTCTTCCACTTTTTGAACTCCAGATGTCCATCCCAGAATGGTTGGAGAGTTACCCTTTAACTCATCAAACCCTGGAAAAATAGACTCTTCGTTAAATCAATGATTTAGGCAAATCCAAATATATCTATAGGGGTAAATGAATGAGTTAAAAGGCACAACTCAACTTTAATTCAGTTCCAGCTTCAGTCAACAAACAAAGCATAGAGAGTTTTTTTAATGTGCTTTTCAAAAGTCATGTAGTAAAATATTAGAATATAAAGATAATATATATCTACTACTAATATATAATACTTTCTCAGAATATAAAGTAGAAATAGCTTGAGTGAATCTTTAGGATACTAGCAGGGGAAAGTGCTGTAATTCCATCTTAGTTTCTGTCGTACATTAATGTAAAGAATTTTGGAGTACTTGAAATACCGGCAAAAGATTTTAAATGATAACTATTCTATTTTTGTGATTATTTTATTCAGGAAAATGTGTACCTAGATGATTTCAAAGCACTCCCACCAAGTGAGTCGCGGATGAACAGAATGAAAGCACTTCCACCAGCAAGGACCACTACACCACCGACCTCACATAGACAGGTAAGGAAAGGGTTCATATTACACACTAGCGTGGGTCACATGATAAATTATGTCAGTCTAAGAAGAGTTAGATCTTTCATATACATGTATCTATCTTATAATCTTATATGCTTTGGGACAAAGATCTAAAGAATCTTAGATTAGATTAGATTAGATTCTGATAACTCCATATGTTACTGTTTCATTCCAGTAGACCTTATTTTTGAAGCACATCAGTTCTATTGCTCAGTATTTTAGCACTTATGTTTTCTCAGTTTGTTTTTCTCGGATAGGGGGATGGAGGTTTGAATCTGCAGTCTTGGATCCATGAAATCTATTTTTTTCATCAATTTGTCTGGTTTTCAGATTTCCATTTTTGACAAAAGTTTAGATATTTTTAATTATACATATTCATATGACTTTTGAATTATATAATAAGAAGGTTAAAGCATGCCTTTGGTATTTTTTTTATTTTTATTTGTCATTCATGGAATACAAATTTATCACACATGTATTTTGTGTACCAACAGAGAAGTGAATACACTGAGGAAACAATCAAGATTTTAAATCGACGTCCCACTAGTGCCTCTGGAGTGAGAGAAACGGGAACTGCCTGTAAGTCTAATATTACTTACAAGTAATGATATTGTACACCCTTAAATTTCCTTTACTCATTATTTTCACCTTTATAAATGTATAATTGAAAAAGATATCAACCTTGTCTTAATTTCAACCTAATTCACTAAAGCCCCATAGATAGTAATGCCTCAATTACTCAATTAATTTGTGTGAATTTAATATTTTGCTTCTATATAAAATTGTCCAAAGAATATTTGTAATTTTTGCATCATTTTTACGGCAGAGGTTCAGTAATCATTGATTAAACGTTCAACTCATGAATTTTTTACTTATACGCCGATGTCACTCTTTGCAGATCAAGGCTATTAATTTTTGCCTTATTGCCGTTCAGGAGTAAGGGTTTTTCAGCATGCCAATACCTACTGTGACACAGGACCTTCTCATGATAGAGGCTTAGGTCCAAAAATATGCATTAATTCACTTTTAATTACGTTTAGAGTTTGAGGTAAAATATCTGTACAAACATGTAATATGTTTATCTACAGACATAGTATTTTCATGAATCCAAGTGAGAGTCAAATTTTGTGAATTTGATAGAGTCCTGAAAATATCTGGCTTAGATTTATAACATTTGTGCACAATCAATTTGCCAAATCGTGTGCAGAGTTTGAAGCTGTTGAATTTTGAATAGAATTTCAGAGTTTCAAACACAGCAGAAAATGTGAATAATGCCAATGACATCATTTTTTGTTTTTCAGTAATAAAGGAAAGACCAAGCTCCGCCAAAGATCCTATGGCCAGAGTCAGATCCAAGAAAGTTCTTACATCAAATTTCTTCCTTGATTCAAAGACAAAGGTTGGAGATGGGACAGGTACAGATATGATTTTCATGATAGCACTAGGAATTAGTTTTTGACGCTAATAAACCTAAATGAGAAAGTGTAACATTACACAAATTTAGCATGTTTTACTTTGTTTTTTTGCCCAATAAGTCTTAAAAGATCTAAGGGCATATTTGAAGTCTTTCCATTCATCTGTCTGCAATGTAAAAACAGTAATAACATACTGTATACAGGAAAATTTTCGCCCCCGTTTTATTTTCACCCCTTTCGTCCCCATGGTCAGTGGGCGAATTCAAAACTGGGCGAAATCGAAATGGTAAATTCATTGAATAGAATTATGACAAAAATGTGGGAATCTAAAACGGGGCGAAACTGTTTGCAATTGCATTAGAGTGAAAATAACACGGGGCGAAATAACCCTGTATACAGTATATAACTTTTGAATGGTGTTGGATAGTGCAAAACTTAAGTTTTAATTGGTACCAAATTCCTTACCTTTTGACAAAGACCTTGGTGTTTGGCACTTTTTGTAAAACCGTAATCTTAGCCATATATTTTCAAGGGTTATTAATAGTTATATTGTCTTTTACACATTTATTCCTAATAACTATGAAGCCTACTGTTTGGCATAAACATTTTGGCTTTTTAATTGTGAGCATAATTTTAAATAGGGTGTGTAATCTAGATGGTGTTAGTGTCTGAATGTTGTAGAAGGCATCAAGGTTTCACAAACAACTCTTGTTTAATTTTTTTTTTATGTGAATTACAGTTTGTGATATAGTACAGGTATCCTGTTTGAATCTGTAAGTGTGATAAGAGGGCTGACTCAGTGGTTAGCGCGTTTGCCTTCTGATCATAAAAACTGAGGTCCTATTTCACAGTAGGTTTTGGCATGTCAAAGAACCCTCACTGCTCAAGGCAATGGCCATAAATGACAAGCATAGGCTGAATTTACAACCCTAGCATATTGGGATGTCTCCATGTAAAAGAAAGAGCCATGAGTGGTATGTTACAAAAAACAATATAACTAAACAACCAAGATCCACTTTTAAATCGAAAATCTGGTTATCCAAAATTCTATTTTGTTTTGAACCATGAGGAATACAAATTATAAAGAGAACTCTTTTCCTTTATCATTGTCAGGATCAGTATATAGGAAGTACCCAGATCAGAAGTCTGTACGCAAGAGAGTGGCACAGCCAACCATACCAGACATGGAGGATATTGTAACTACAAAAGAGGTAGGTCAATAGTTGTAGAAGGTCAACAAACATGTACCGGATCTACAGTATCGTTTTTCGTCAGGTGTAATTGGCCAGGTTGTTAGAGCATTGCACTGTAAGTTTCTTTTAACTATGACATGTTTCTTTCTAGTCTATTCAAAATTATTTGAGAAAGTTTGCCAGCTATCTGTATAAGGCCATAAGGCTGATGGTCTTTGTTACCTGGGCACTTTTGTACTCATGGTTGCTTGTCTGCACCAAGAACTTGATTCCACCGTATGACTGATGTTAATAAATATTACAAATTCAGGGGGGAACAAATCTGTCTGAAAAGTAAATGTCATTCCAGGTACATGTACATTTCAATTATTTCCTTTTTCTTGCAGTGGATGAGGCTATATAGCTTATCAAAACTGAAGATGGATCTGAACAAGTTGATATCAGGCCCAGACTGTAAACATAAGGAGGACTCGGTTAAATCACTACACAAGCACATCTCAGCAAAGTAAGGCATATACTTAACACTAATTCTGATATTCTTGCCAAGTCTCCCCCATAAATTGTGAGTCTCCCTATTTTTTAAGACAAAATTGTGATAATATCTTATGAAAAATACCTGTCTCCAGAATCCCCATGAAAACAAAAATCTTCCTATTAATTCCCAGTAAAAGTTTGAGTCTCTCCAAAGAGATTGAAAAAAACTCCCCCATAGAAATTGTGAAAGGTTGGCAAGCCTGCAATAGGACCACAGTGATTTTTAGATACTTGATTTTCATTTCCAGGTATTGTGACATTTTCCCAACAGTGAACATTAAGGGCACTGTCAAGCATCTACAGTTACTGCCACATGAGTTGAAGGAGTACGAGGTCCAGGTAGAGAAGATACTGAAGAGATATCTGAAGAGGTTACAGTGGCTACTCAGTGGTAAGGATATATGTACAGTATTCAGTTGTTTTACCCCCCCCCCCCGTCAACAAAGTTGTAGGGGGTATACTGGATTCGTGGTGTCTGTGTCATCTATCTGTCTGTCCATTTATCTTCCCACCATAACTCATGCAAGTACCCATGGGTCTACAATGTTGATAATTCACACATTGGTTGTCCATGACTAGAGGAGGATCCCTATTGATTTTGGGGGTGGAAGATCAAAGGTCAAGGTCACATGACTCCATTCCTTGAAAATGGTTCCCACAGCATAATTGCTGCCACAGGGGGTATAAGTCCCGTTAGGAAAGTTTTAGTTTCATTTGTATTAGGGGAACAGTCAAATCAATGAACCAAGGTAGCAGGGAAAACCTAGGAACTGTTGCCTGAGGCTGTAGATGGAGGGTAACAGTTGCCTAGATCTTCCCTGCTGTTGAGTTTATATATGCAAAAAAGCTGTCCTTTCTGTAACATGTTGTACAAGGGTATTAGTTAATCATTACCTACAGTGGTAGCCACTTACATTAAACTCTGATATGTTGAAATGTTGCTTAATTTGAAATGATTTTTAACCCGGTTATTTTGAAAACCCTGCTTATTGGAAAGAAATATGCATTCCTCTTTGGATTCAATATATCTGGGTTTGACTGTATCTTGTTTTTCTTTAATTCAGATTTGAGTATCAAGATTTACATCACTTTTTAACTTCAAATTTTAATGATTTTTTTTTTATTTCTAGGCAGTAGAAGGATATTTGGAACCATCCTCCATAAAAAAGTTGCAATCCTTGTTGACACCTCAGGATCAATGGAACCTTATATGAATGAACTGAAGAAAGAACTGGCGTCCCTGATATGGGATCAGCTCTACAGACTGGGTGCCAGGTATGTGTTGCTTGAAATAGGAAGGTTCAGGTCATGTAATTTTTGGTCTGTATACTTATCTGCCAAAAAAAACCCCTTAACATAAAGATAACTTTTGGATGATGAATAAAAAGCTTTTCACACTCTATTTTCCTATTTTTGTGTCACAATGTAAGTGCTCTCTTTTGATAGTGAATTTTTTATCCCTTGACTTTGAAGTTTGACCTTTCTGGAATCTTTAACCTTGGCTAGTATTACTTTTCTGTTGTACGAGGGTATTTGTGTTTCACGAACTTCTCTTCCTTTCACGTCTTTTGGTTCTTAAATGTGCCAACACCAACTGTGACATGGAGTCTTTAGTCTTATCTATCTAGATTAACTGCTCATGTTTTCATGAAGTACTTCCCTTTTTCCAGGTTCAACATCATAAGGTTTTCTGGAAATTGTGAAAAATGGAAGAACAGGTTAGAGCCAGCTACACAAGAGAACTGTCATGAGGCTGTCTCTTGGACATCAAAGTTTGTGGCAGGGGGCAACACATGTACCCTGGAAGTACTCAAGGTAAGAAATTAATGCATATGCAGTCTCTATAATCCCAGTCAGTGCCTTTATTCTATAACAATACGAGTGTCAAAACTTTGGCAAAAGTAATACTATGATTAACCCTTTCAACCCCAAGTATCAGAATGATACAATCATATATATTACTTTGAGTCAGTCCATTTTGGGTCTGTGGTGTTGAAAGGGTTAAATACTTATTTGACCAACAGCTGAATGATTATCTCAATCATCTGAAATTTTTGTAAAATTATTTTACAAATTGGATAATTTTAGATTGGTTGATAGGTTGTATTGTAGCTTAACATCCCACTCAAGAATCTTTCACTTTTATGGAGATGTCACCATGTGCCAGTGAAGAACAACAAATTTTGCATACGCTCAGTACTTATGTCTGTAGATCAGGGAAGGTTCTTTAATATGCCAATACCTTCTGTGACACAGGACCTTGGTTTTTACTGTCTCATCCTAAAGACAGGGACAGCCAACCGTGGCATGGCTTGGGCTCGAACTCTGGACCTCAAGATCAGAAGTCCAATACACTAACCACTAGGCCACAGTAGCTCAATAACTTAAGATAACCTTTGCAAATTCTTATTTGGATACTGTGTAGTCTGTTGTCATTCGATTTAGCTTATTTTTTATTCCACTTTGCATCATTCTCATAAATTAATGGCATATTTCCAGATGGCTTTTGACGACCCAGATATAAATGCTGTTTACATGTTAACTGATGGAAAGCCAGACACTAGCACTTCACTGGTACTCAAGGAAGTGGGAGAAATGAACATTGATAGGAACATCTCTATCAACACGATATCCTTCAACTGTTCTGATAGGTAATGAAGAGATGTTTACATGATGAAATATCACTATTGAGCACACAATATGAATGATTTTTTTCCTTATTAGAATCGACATGGAATTTCAAAATCTCTTAAAATCTTTAATTTAAAATGTATTACTGACACGTTCTTGTCTGAAAACTTTTATACACAAAAATCTTGATTCATTTTTTGTGCTGTATAGATTAAGGTCATAAAATGATGGTGTTTTCATTGGATCCTAACAAGTAAAATATGAATATTGACAAATTGGTGTCTAGGAGAGGTCCTTTGAGATGGTTTGCATGTCTAATTAATGAATTCAACAAACATTTTTATCTTCTGGAAGACTGACATTTTGTTATACAGCCAGTCTGTAGGGGCCTCCGAGGCTGAATGGTTGGAGCATTGTGCTCTAGTCAGCACGGGTTCAAGTCCCAATGGAATAAAAGTTGATTTTGTGAGAAAGGTTGTTGGTTTACTTGCGGAAGGTCGATGGTCTCTTACCAATTATTAGTAACCGGGTTCCCTCCTCCACCAATAAAACTGGCTGCCACCATATGACTGAAAGATCATCGAGTGTGGTAGATCATTGAGGTGGCGTAAAGCAAAAACAAACAACAGCCAGCCATCAAATTCCTGACATTGCTTCATATCTCATTTTCTTTCTTTTTTTACAGCACAGCTAATAACTTCCTTCGACTGCTAGCTTCTGAGACAGGAGGGCGTTTCCACAGATGTCAGACAGACTTTGATGCCCAGCTGTTTGCACACAAGCTTCTGACGGAGGGTTTCGGCGACACAGAGTACCCTCACCTTCCTGAGTTTGAGGGAGACGATCTACGCAGACTTGGAGCCGAGATAAATTTGGCCAGGAAGTATCTGTCACAGTCACGGCAGTACAGGTAAAAAATCTTACAACAAAAATTGCATGTTACTGGGGCTGCACTTTAACCCTTTCAACCCTAAGTATAAAAATGGTATAGTCTTTTTCTTTTGTCTTAGACCAGTCTATTATGGGGTGTAGGGTTGATATATTATAAATTTTGGAGACTTTCTTAAGTAAAGATAGTACTCACTAACTCATTTCTTTCGAATACTTAAGAGAGAATTTCAGTACCTGCTTAATGCTTATGGTATAGTCAAACTCTTCTAGTATGTAAATGGGGCTGCCATGGTCCTTGTGGTTAGTTGACTGTCTCTGTCATTTTTGTCTCTTCGTAGACAAAATTTGTCGCTCTTCTCTAGCAAGTGGGGATGTATCCATAGAAATGAAAGTCTCTTGGGTTCTACCAATTTAGTAATAGTTTTTACTTCACCAGATAGAGGTGAAGGTCTAAAAAAAAAACAGCACATTGAAACAAAAAAGTTTTTAAAACTGACATATTCACTGACTTAAGTATGTTTGTACTTCAGTGGTTCTAGAGCTTGTTTGTTAATACTGTTAATTTATTCTTGACTCCAAACGTGTCTTAACTTAATATACATACAGTTAACTCTGCATATAATGAGATGGCATGTAACGAGGTACCGGTTGTTACGAGGTGATTTCTATTTCCGGTGCACTTTCCATGCATTGCTTTGTGAATGCGAATAACGAAGATCGGCTATAACGAGGCAAATATCTTGCCCTCTTCAACCTCGTTATATGTAGAGTTGACTGTATTTTGGTCAAAATTATTACTCCTGAATGAAGTATAGTTTTCTGCAATGTGTCTCAGAATTTTTTTCATTTATGATATAAAAATTCCTTGTTCAAAATTATTACAATTTGTGTCAAGAAATACTGAATATAATGTATAGTTATTCCTGTGCACTGTTTGATCTTTCTAAATTTCTTTGTGTTACATACAAATTCTTGTTATTTCAGAGTGTTGTATCAATCTAAGGTATCCCAGAGTGAAAAGCCAGCAAGTAATAAGTGTAAGTAACATATGCATGCTTAGTATTGGCAGACAAAGTATGGAATAGACTTCAATACTGATATTTTTTTAGCCTCATTATAAACACCACCCAAGTGATCAGCTAAATTTGATTAGTCTGATTAGTGAGGTGCACTTCTCTTACATGAGGTTGAAATAGCCTAGAATAGTGATAGGCAAACAGAATTTTGATATTCTTTATTTTGAGGTGGTCACCTAAGTGTGGTATGTGGTATTTAGGCAAGGTTCCACTATATATTGTTTTAGTTGGTCTGTTTGTCCACAAAACATTAACCATGTCATAATTTTTCAATAGCAAGGACGTCCAGACTTTCATATGTCACATTACTACTCCGCCTACCCTTGCTGTTCATTTGTTGTCAGATTCTATGTCACAGTACTTGTCAGCACATTTAAAATCCCTCACTGCTAAACAGGCATACACCTTAGTCTTGAGTATTGATAAAAATTTGTAGCCTTTCACTAGCATTTGGTGATGTCTCCGTATGAGTGAGATTTTTGAATGGGCCCATTTAACAATTCAACCAAACCAGTGAAATTTTGATCACGTGAGAATTGTACCTTGGTCATGCATGTCCTTTGATATTGATCGTATTGTTGTTTATAACGTCCCACTCAAGAATCTTTCACTTATATGGAGATGTCACCATGTGCGCCACATTTTGCTCATGTTTGGCACTTATGGCTATAGAGCAAGGAGCGTTCATTAAGGTGCCAACACTTACCTACTGTGATATGGGACCTGTTTTACTGTCTCATTCCAAAGACAAGCTAGGACAGCCTTGCGCGGAATTGAACCCAACAACTTAATCACAATTAGAAGGCAAACACGATAACCACTAGGCCAAAGCGGCTGCGTCCATTGAGAGATGAGAACCATATGATGGACTTGTGGTAGAATATTTACCTCAAGACTAATGGATCAAGAGTTATTGCACCAGCTGCACCATCATGACCTACAGATGAGAGAGTAAAAACGAAGCATATGCTTGGCATATATTAAAAACTGCAAAATTCATGTTGTTTTCACTATTTAGTTAAGGGGTATGAATTCAAAATTTTGATGAGATAATTATTCCATGTCATTTTTTCTATTTCAGCAAACGTAGCACCTTTTGTTGTTGGTAAACCCAGAACAGCTGCCAGATAGTTTATTCTCCTTTATAAGTCATCTCCATGGAAACAAAACATGTCTGTAACCCGGATGCTGGTGTTTTATAATCTTTACCACCTAAACTTTAGCCGAGTGAATTTCCATAGATGAAGTGGTAGAGCAGTAGTGAAGATAAGAGTCAATTGTTAACCCTCTCACCCCTAAATATCCAAATGGCATGCTCTATTCTATTGTCCTGGACAAGTCTATTATGGTCTGTAGGGTTGAAAGGGTTAATAGAGTATTCACAATACATGTGATACAGAACTTAGAGTACATTATATATAAACAGTGCTTTACATTTCCAGTCCTTATATGGAAGAATGTCTGTGATAAATTCATTTACCTTATTAGGATTTTATTTCAATTCTAGCTAATTATAGAATTTTTTGTTCAATAAACACTGTACAGGATTCAGGTTGCTAAAAGCTTGTATAAATGACACCATTTGAATTGTAACTGTTGTACTTCCTTTTAGGAAAGTGTTCCTTATAAAGAAGTTATTTTCCCTGCTTTTAAAGTGCAGTTATCTCCCCTGTATTGACATAGCACGCCTCCAGAAGTTCTTGTCTGTATGCAAAATGACACATGATGACTAATGTGAAACATGCTGTTCAAACAGCAAATCTATGTGCATGTGGGCATCATAAAACTTGATAAAAGACTTAAATCTCAGAATTTACTAAACCCCAGATTGTACTGCATTTGGGTTGGCTGAGAAGATGGAAGTTGATGAAAATTTTCAGACTTAAGTGAATTCTTAAGTTTATGATGCCCAGCCCATAACTGATGTATGTTATTGATGAACAAGGGAGAAAACTTTTAAGAGAGTGAAATAGTGACTGAAAAATACAGTGGAACTTTTCTATTAAGACCACCTTTGTGATGGACCCAAATTACTCTAACTTGTGAGATGGACCCTTTAGTGGAATCTTAAGTCCAAAGAATAACATAACATGATTTTTTATAATTTTCAAAATTTAAACTCATCTCTCAAGTGAAGTGGTCTTTATGGAAGGTTCCAATTTATGTATATTAGTAACATTGTGTCAAAGTGACTTTGCAATTTTTAGATTTTGTAAATATGGAATATGCATTCCTCATCAACTGTTGTATATATTTTTTTATTTTTTATTGCACTGTAGTATTTTGTAAGGGCAATTAATCTCATGCACAAATCCTATAGAGACAAAATATTCCTTTTGTTTATTTTCTTTTTATCAACAGGGAATTCATTTAGTAATAGGTCAGTCATTTAAGGTAAATGCCTATTTATATATCAATTGGTAAATGATGTATAGATATTAAGTTATAAGTATTGATTTATATGCTGTTATTGGAAAAATTCTGTGTGTGTGAGAGAGAGAGAGAGAGAGAGAGAGAGCGAGAGAGAGAGAGAGAAAGAGAGAGAGAGAGAGAGAGAGAGATATGACTTTGTTGTGCCCATGACTACCTGATAGTGAATAATGATGAGAAACAAGTCTTCAGTTGCTGAGGAATGCAAGTCCCCTACTTAAGGTCAAGAGATCTGTGCTGTAGCTAATTGTTTTACATTCAAACACAAATCAGTTCAATATCTGCAACACCAGAGATATATGTACAAAAAAATTAGGGCATGACAGATTGTCTGAGAAAAAATAATTTGGTCATCATTATACCAAATATGGGAAAAGTAATCTTAAAAATGAAAGAGAGGACGTCTAGCAAGTCAGGCATGGGCACCATAAAACTTAAGAATTTACTCAAGTCTGAGATTTTTCTCAATCTCTTAGCCGAGCTGTCAGAATTCAGGATTAGCTGGATTTGAGTAAACTCTTTAGTTTTATGGTTCCCACGCCTGACTTGCTGCAGACGTCCTGCCTGTGGCCATATTGGAAATTGTTTAAGGTTTGTTCTACTCTTTATTTTAAAATACAAATATTTTATTTGCCACACATTTCTGTTAGGAAGAGACTGAGTGAATGTACATGTATTTGCAGCTGTGTTTGCCGAATGCGAAGTCTTTTTACATTTTTCATTTATTTTGGTTTTGTTAATGATATTTCTCTAATATGTCATTGACAAGGGTGTTGTTATAGGCCTTTGAATATATATTTGTTATTTTGTAGAGATTTTCTCTTTTACTTTGTATATATATGTATCTTTTGGTACTGATACATAGATCATTATTTTCTGTATACATGTTAGAGTTTGTACATATGTAGGTGGGCGGATTAGGAGGACCTGTTCATAGTTTTATACACATAAAAGAATGTTCCTTCAACTATTTTTTCCTCAAAGCCCAGTAAACATAATGTTTAAGGAGGGCATTCATAGGCTGTTTCATTTCCGATGGCATCAATTGAGAGTTTGACTTAAATACAAGCTAATAAATATCAGGATCTGTATTTGTTTCAGTCCATTATTAACCAAGAAAATATGTGCAATGAAATAAAGGTATTTGTTTCGTTGAATCTTTTAGATATTAAATTTATCTAGAAAAATTAATTGAAAAGAATCTTGAAAACAGGATGAAGAAATTATGCAAGGAAATACATGAAGCCATATCCCATTTTGAAAGATACTTTAATTAAATTTTGAATGGAAAATTATTTCAAAATCTGCCTCCAAGATTCAAATATTTTGTTAGATACAAAATAGATATACATGTGCTAACAATTCTTAACAAACAAATTTTCTGTATTGGTTTTCTTGTAATAGTTATGTGTTCTTATTCACAGAAATGACTGATGTCATGAAAACTTACTGGCTACAAATATTCAAATGCACTTTAGTTGCTCGTAATTAATCAGCTGCCAAAGAATCTCTTTGAAATGGCTCTTTAGTCATACAATTTCATTTTCATATTTACTAACAATCTGTAGTGTGGCATAAAGGAATGAAATTTCTTTAAATCAGAAAACTATCGTTGCTATGGTGACTAAAGAATGCGTCCAAGTATAACTATGTGTATGTATATACATGTATATTTTAGTAAAATGTGCCTGTCTCAAGCTGTTTAGTCTGGTTCTACAAAAACAATTTGTAAAATCTAATAAAATACCAAAGATAAAAACTATTTGTTTTGTGGTCTTTGATACAATAGAATGCTGAATCTGAAAAACCTGGGTTTTATGGTATTATGTTATGAATAAGTGCATATGTACTCTGTGGGGCAACCGTGGCCTAGTTCTTGGTTTGTTCGGCTTTGAATCCAGAGGTCTAAGTTTCAAGCCCACGTGTTGTGGTTGGCTGTCCTTGTCTTTCAGATGAGACCGTAAAAACTGAGGTCCTGTGTAACAGTAGGTGTTGGCACGTTAAAGATCCCTCCTTGCTCTACGGCCATAAGTGCTGAGCATAGGCAAAATTAGTCGTTCTTCACCGGCACATGACGACATCTTCATCCAAGTGAAAAATTCTTGAGTAGGACGTTAAACGACAATACAACCAACAACAGAGATTCTGTAACCTACCTGAGAGACCCATTGAACTAAAGAACTACCTTATGTAACCTAACTGAATGGTTCCCAAAATGGTTTATTGCTATTTTGTACATTAATCATCTGAGACCACCTGTCATATATATGTGAACCTTTTTGCTCCTTAATTCCCTCCTTGTCTGTATAATGGCTCCAATGTATGCAAGAAAAAACAGCAGGGTGGGGGTTCATAAGGCAAAAATGGAACTACTAAATATGGGTCAACCGGGACAAAACTTAATTACTCTGGACCTGTAAATCATTGATATGAACTGGCATATACACAATAAATGTTGGCTCTCTTAATTCTCATAGGTAAGAACAAGAGTTGTCAGCAGACAACACAGCTCTCCTGGCGATAAAAAAACAATAGGGTTAAAGTTTTCTAAAAGTAAGTGAAAATCAAGGTCACTAGGTCAAAGGTCATAGACTAAAATAAAAGCCCTAATCATGAGGAATTCGAATGTGAAATATCAAAGTCTGGTTCAAAAAATAGCTCAGATTAATTTTGCCTCAACAGAACCGGCAGATGATGATGACCACACCAGAGGTATTACATTAACCCTCTGGACTTTTTTCCACCAAGCTAAAAAATAACCCCTTGATATTAGTAAGGACAACGACTAGAGGTGAAAGCATAATTAAGACCCCATCATATCTCAAGGACGGCCAATGATGATCCATGCTCATTCCAGTTACATGTACTCCCATATTCCACAATTGACTTTCTAGCTTGATCCAAAAATCGAATCTTTTTCAGGTAGCAATAAAATGTGTATTCACTTGTAGTCTTCATAATTAGAATAAAAACTAAGAATATAGAGAAATAATAGTTCAACAATTCTTTTATTCAAAAAGAAAAAAAAACAATACAAAATATGTTCCCCTTTATCTGAGGGGTAAAATACCAAAATATACAAAATAAAGAGAATAAAGTTCAAGAAAAGATTGATATTTGTAACATGCCACACATCAACAGCAAATATATACCCTATGTCTGTTGGTCTAAACCCTTTTTACCCCAAGTATCAGAATGGTATGTTCTTTTTTATCGAGCTGGACTAGTCTATTTTGGTCTGTGGTGTTTAAAGGGTTAATTGCCATATGATTTATGAATACTGTGAAACCTGAGCACAAAGACCCCTTAAAGACACAAATAAACTAGTCTTTACAAGAGGATTCTCTGTATATCTAGGTGGAGTTGTACACAAAATGATAAATATGGAACAGGAAAAGCTGTCTTTATGACTAGGCAGGAGGTCTTTATGCTCTAAAGTAGGTTGTTCTGTATTTTCTTTTGACCAATGACAAGTGTATACAATACAGTTCAGATGGATTGACTTTGATACGCTCTTCATGAAAAAAAAAACTGTTCTCAAACTTATCAATTCTCCTCATTCTAACTTCTTTGGCCTGAAAATTCGTTATTAATAAAGTCTTGGTCTAAAACATGAATTAATAAATCCTTGGAAAAATGTCAATCAATATGTTGCATCTAGTCATGAAAACACTCCATTAAAAGTCAATAACTGATTTTATGAATATTCCTTTAATTGTGTTTCTATGAATTTGTGAACTCAGGTCAAAATGCATGGTTGCACCGTTATGACAAATAATCATGAGTTTTAGACACTGAACAATAGTAGGTACTCTTTTTCGAACATAGGACTACGAAACAGTGTCTAACATTTGGCAATCAGCTTTACTCAAACGATAGATATAATTATTTAAACTTTCTCTACACACCATAAAACTGTATAATATTGACATCTGACCTTCAGAAATGTCTCCAAATAACAGGTCTTTGCAAATGTCTCCTTAACAGGTGAAATATCATTCTATAGTTGGTTAAAATACCTGTAGTGTTGTCTCTGAGAACCAGAGTCAATACCTTTCAGTTCTTGAACATACATTTTGTAAAGAAGAACCACGACAGAGCTTAGTATCATAGTAATGGAATTAATATCAAAGATTTCTATTAAAGTATAAGATATATGTCTCTTTTCCTGAAGTGAATTCTCCTTGTTTTTCTAATCATTATGTGGTTGCAATAATAATGAGGGGGAAAAAGCTGCATTATGGGATGGATCAATGTTTGGATAGTAAGGAACTGGAATGTATGTAACAAATGGTAAATAGAGCGAGTTCTGGTTACCAAAGCCACTTCCTGTTGTTAGATGGGAAAAAGAAGAAGGGGGAGGATAGGAAATACCCGAACCTCTTTGTGGTGCCATATTAGGAATGGGTGGGGGAGGAAATAGATAATTCATAGGTAGATTTCTTTGAAGGAATGCATTATTATAATTCATGGAACCAAATGCATGCAATGATGGCAGACTGCTATGGAACACGGATGAATTAGAATTATGGGGATTCATCTCATTAGATCTTGTACTGTCATGAGCTGCTGCAGAACTAACATGATTTGATGAGTCAACGCCTGCCTCTGATGGTGTGCAGCTCTTTGTCTCACTTGAGTTGATTTGGTCCAGTGGAGGACTGACAGCCCTTGCTGTCTGATCCAGCCTTTCTAGAAGCTGTTTCACAAGTAAATCACATGGTTTCTCAGCCAGATTGTCTTTGTCGACTGTGCTGTAAAATAAAGACGGGAGATACATACAAAGGTATCTACATGTAGTGGCATATTAATGTACATGTATACATGTTAGCTTGGTTAATCCGGAAGCTTTACCTTCCAGACGATATCAATCTACCGTCTAACCTACCTTAGAGACCCACAAAATTAAAGGACTACCCGTCTTATTTGACCTAAATAAGTGGTTCCGAAAATAGTTTTTTCCTAGATAAATCACCTAAATTAAGAGACCTGTCATGTGTGACCCTTTTTGCTCCTTTCCTTGGAAGATCTTAAAACAGGTTCGACTGTAAAACTCAATCTTCAGTGTGTGTTAAAGAAGGATCTAATGAAACCCAATTGACGGGTTAAATCCGATCCTCTAATGCCAATCATACATTCATGTTGACAACTGTACCTTCAATTTCTGAAGGCAGAAATTTGATTGGTTGTCGACGGAGGAGGTGTTGGTTTGATTTTCAAACAACTTTTGAAAGAAGTCATTTTAAGCCGCCATGGCTCCATTGTAGTGCGCTCATCACCTGACTGTTAGTTTGAAAATTGGCAGGGGTGGGTAGCTCTCTCTGTCTCAAGTCAAAATAAGAGCACAGTCCTTCAGATGAGACGGTAATAACTGTTCAGATGAGACGGTAATAACTGAAGTCCCTTGTCGTGATTACTGTCAGCACATTAAAGGTCCCTCATCACTCATTAGCCATAAGTGCCAAGCACAAGCCAAAACATGAAGCCCCTCACCAGTGTTTAGTGACATTCTCTGTATGAGTGAAAGATTCTTGAGTGGGAAGTAAAGCAATAATACCAACACATGGATTTCATTATTGGTCTAGATATCTCCATGCAAGGTGTTTTTACACAAATTTCAAGGATTAAGAATTGGTTCGTATGAAATGAAAAAATCAAGCATTTTAGAACATCAGTGTTTAGCTTACTCAGATGTACTACTCTGCTTTGGTGTCTGTTGTTCTGTACTGGATGTGTCTGCTCTGTGAAGGGTGGGGAACTGTAAATGATAAAGAATTTATTTCTTAAGAGACATACACTTTCTATTTTTTGTCCAGTGCACACACAAGTATTTCCCAAAAGCAATTTCAAAATCCCTCAACTCTTACAAATTCTGACAGATTTTGGCCTTAAATAATTCTATGGAGATGTCACCTTCTACTGGTGAAGGGTGGCAATTTTTTCCTATGCTCGGCACTTATGGCTGTAGAGCAGAGAGGGTTCTTTAACATGCTAACACCTACTGTGATACAGGACCTCGGTTTTTACTGTCTCATCCAAAAGACAGGGACAGCAAACTGCGACATGGCTTGGGCTCAAACCCTGGACCTCAAACCCTTGACCGCTCGATTCGAAGTTGAACACCCTAACCACTAGGCCATGGCGACCCCTGGAGCAATTTCAGTCTTGTAACTCTTGCAAATATCAAGAAATTTAAAACATCAAAGAATTCAATCAGCATCTGGAGGTATATACATTTGTACAGTAGAGCCTGTCTCATGAGATCATCTCTATAGCCCCCCCCCCCCCCAAATCCGATTTGGTCTCATAAGACAGGTTTTATTGCAAAGATTACTTAGTAAACTGTTTTAGTTGATGGAAGGTGTCTCAAATCAGGTCATCTCCCACACCTGTTTCTTTATACAGGTAAGTTTACAGGTAAGAGTGGTCAAACGGTTTTCTGGACATGCGGTACCATTTGCAGTAATTGTTCTACTTGCCTGTGTAGTGGGCTTTTTCTTCTTTTTCAAGCCTCCAAGTAATGCAGTGTTTTTTGTATACTGTTCCAATAGCCTCCCTCTGCCTGTGCCCTTCCAATTTAGTTTCCTCTTATCTAAAGCTTGCTTGGCCAATCTAGACAATACAAATTCTTTCTGTGAATGAAACAGAGAGATTTGGACATCATTAACCTGGTTTCTGATTGAAAATCTATAGGTATAAAAGTAGCTAAAGTATAAATTACAACAACAACAATCTATGGGTAATCAAAAAGTCAAGGGCAGATTTTTAAAAAAAATCTTTCGATTAAAGTCACTTGAGTTATAAGTGAGCAATTTTTCAAATCATTATATCTTGTGCATTTTACGAAAATATATACCTGCACCACTTGTGATGAAATCTGGTTTTTGTGAATTATATAAATCAGGGTGTGACTATACTGGAGTGGCAATGAAGGACCTATTCTCACCAAGTACCAATTCACGCCACCTTATTTTATTTACCCCAATTTTATAGTTTACTTTTGAAATTATTAGTTTTTAATTAAAACGATGTTTTTCCTACAACCTTTCATTAACCATTGAAAAAATGCATGTTTGCAAGATCCACAGTGCAGCAACTAAAGTCAGGTGGCGATAATTGGTACTTGGCAAGAATTGGTCGGGGACCAGTACTTATTTTAAATAGTTACAAATTGTCGACTAATCAACAACAAAATGACATGCACTCATTTCACCACTTAAAAGTGATACTAGAGGTCAGCACTTGAGTCACCAACTTAATATCCTTGACCATCTTCATGGTTTTGAAACATAAGGAGTCCACAGACATTTTTTTGTAAAATCAAATCCACAAGACAGCAAAGTACATATAATTCTATAGATGTTAACTTATTAACCCAGGGCTAGAAAATACAGGGTTCACCCTGGACTAAAAAAAATTGTTAGCCAAAAAATTACCCTTAGAAAAAGAAACTGGAAAATTTTCGCTGAAATTCCAGTTAAAGTCCAGTTTATTGTCAGTTATAGGTAAAATGTCAGTTATGCTCCATTCATTTTGAAAGTCAGCCTCAGTAATCCAGTTATATTTTCCAGTGAAACTCTGGTTTTTGAATGGTTCAAAATTACCATTAAAATGGCAGTTATGTAAATAACCAGAGATAAAGCAACACAAATGTCCAGTGAAACACCACTTATTTTCAGAAACAGTTTTCCTTCAATAACTGGAAATACATATGTGCATACTGACGATAGTCAATCTACCAGTATATTGTATCTATTTAGAGATGGGGGTTGAAATTTGATCACCAAGTTGATCACTAATGTCTTGTGGTGTGAAAATCACCAACGTGATTTCCTGATAACAGCCAATGGGAGTGCATGCTAAGCTACAGATGGTCAAGAAGCGCACATTTTAACTGGTAGTTGTCCTTTTTGAATTTATGTAGCTGGTGTATGGGAGTCCTGATGGAAATTGTTTGCTGTGTTTTAATTTGAGCTTCAGAATGAATTGCATGGAGTCTATAAATGAAAATAAGGTGAAATTTACAATGGTGACTAACTACTAAGTCTGGCAGAGAGAATCATTGATTCCAGACTACATTTCAGAGGAGATAAACTTAATTTTGCGTCATGACTCCATTTTGTTATCAAGATACCATTGATTTCAATTAAGGTATGTTGCTATCTATTTACAGGAAGTCACATTTGTTTCAATTTGAATGCATGTCTATATAATTATGCTCCTGAACTTAATTTGTATCATTTTAATTTTCCTTTTGAAAAATTAATAGTTATTAAAAGTAACTTAGTAGTACTGATTTTGTATAGTTTTAAAGTGTAAGTTGGTTTTAAATAGGCCCCTAATACTTAAATTAATTAGACTTTCATAAAACCAAAAACAGTAGACATCATATTCTATAAATGTACATGTATACCATTGTCATAATATACACTGAAATATTAATAGTTAAATTATAAGCAAGCTAGGTCATCGATATTATCATTATCAGAAGTTAGGATTAACAGAATTATTATAACCACTCTGCGAAGATAAATATAATTTCTTTACTTTTTGGTATGTATTGTTGATTACTGTTTTCAGCATGCTAAAGCACAAGTTAAACTTTAAATTTTCAAAATAAATGCTCATTGTTAAACTTTACAGACCAGTTTTTCTGTATATAAATAACCAACAAAACACTGCCATTTTACTTGATATACCAACAAAAGGTATAAAACCAGTTATTCCTCAGTTATCTATGACCTCATTTCACTGGATTTAAACCCAGTTTTATATGTACTGATTTCATCGGAAAACCACCGAGGTTCTAATGGTATTTCACCGACATTTTACTGAAAACTGGCAAAAAACTGGAATTTATTTATTGGTTTTGTACAGCAGTTTTCTAAGTCACTAATATAACTGGAATTTTACTGGTAAGAAAAAAACCGTGAAAAGAATGGAGAAATAATGGTGTTCCTTTAGCTAAGGGTAGCTAATCAAGATTTTTTTTTAGCCAATTGATAATTTTATTAGCAAATGAATTGAAATATTTTTTTTTGATAATGTAAATAGACTGACACTAGCCACTTTGGGCATTATTTTACATACAGCTGGTACATTTTGAATCATCCCCGTTTGTTTCCTGACTTTCATTGCAAAATTATATTTTGACTACAGGTTTACCAGTATTTGAACATCTGGGATCATTCAATAGATTCCCTTTAAAGTTTTTACACAGCCACAAAAAAATGTTAGCCAGAAAATTAGCCAATTACACTTATTTTTAGCCAATTTCCCCCAAAATTAGTTATTGGCTAAATTAGCTACCTACAGGGTGAAATAATAGACTCTTCATTAAATCAATGATTTAGGCAAATCCAAATGTGTCTTAAGGGGTGGATGAGTTAATGTTAGAAAATATGGTCTATAAGGTTTACACAATACAAAATTTTTTATCCTGGTATGGTACATTGTACCTAAGAATTTGTACCTGCTTCAGATCAAGAATATTTAGATGTGGAAGTCTGGGCGATTCAGTTTCTTTGATCATTTTCCCTCTTCCTAAGCACAGACAGAGGATTTCATCATCCGAATCATCAGGTACGTTATATGGTTCACTGATCTCTGGTACGTCTGTGTAGAAATGATGATCATGCGCCTGCCATCTCATTATAGTGCTAAATGACCATGACCTATCAAAGACAATGATGAAAAACAAAATACATGTAATTAATTACAAAATCTTGCCTTGATGGTTGTCTTATAATATCAAATTTTGTTGCAAATATAGGGACTCACTTAATCGTGGTTGACTGATTCAGAGCTTAAAGAAAATTTTTCAGTCCACTGGTCACTGTGCACAGTAGCTTTCAAAATATACTCAACACACAGACAATTTTCCTCAACACTTTTCTTGTAGACCTATTTTTTTCAACATATAAACTGTAAATTTATTTGCAGTGAATGAAATTTTGTAATGATCTTTAAAACATCAACAATAAAATCTCTTAATTACATTGTACCGGTGTGTACAATGTATTCAGGGTTTTTTTCAATTAAATTCTACCATGTTAAGATGTTTTATATAGATCTAC
>JACSZP010028872.1:0-18121 GCA_016161895.1 Pinna nobilis
TACCAGATCTAGATATACAGATCAAAGTGTACTTGACCGTTCGAGAGGGCGTGATTACTACTCCATGGTACCTGATCCCACCTCTGTATTGCCAGAAATCCATGTTTGTCCAATATCAAACCGACTTTATACATTTTTACTGAGTCTTTTTTTTTTGTGATCGATACTATCGTTTCTGTAATCAGTACATCTTAAAGGACTGTAAAAGCCTGTTGGCTCTGCCAAGGATGGAACCTACGAGCAGATGGCATGGAGAATACAAAGCTACGGGGGCGTTGCGACGGCTCTGTTTTAATATATTAGGAACAATTCTTATGTAACATGCTACAATCAATTGATAGAGGTTCACTGCCTTTTTTGTCTTCTATGTCCGCTATTGGAACTATCTCATGTGCAATGTGATATCGTGTGTGTGGACCCAGTCTCTCCAATAGTAAAGGGACGCGACTCTAACTTATGCACCTGCTGAACTTATGTTAACGCGTGATATTACCTTCTTGCGTGATACCATCACTAATATAATTACTTGGTCCACTTTTTTATGGTCATCGCATAAAACCACATTGTATCTAAATGCATGGTAAAATTGTCAAAGTTATTCTAAATTTATTTTGATTTGGATTCTTTTTATTACATAGCATTTGTAGTTAAATTGGTGTTGAATCGTTTTTCACCAAGGCGGATATAGTTTTAGGTTATCATGCTTGGTGACGTAGTACGTGGTTCTGATGACGTAGGATGTGCGCACTTATCTATTGGTGTTGATTAAATATCCCTCTAACGTATCTATCTTTTTTTAAAACAAGCGAGGAAGATTGAAAACTGTTGGTTTTTTGTATTGTTGTTCAATGTCCCCTTCAGGAATATTTTCTGTATGCAGATGTCACCGTGTGTCAGTGAAGGGGAACAAATTTTACATACGCTCGGCACTAAATGCCGTAGAATAGGGAGGGACTTTCTACGTGCCGACACCTTACTGTGACACGGGACCTCGGTTTTTACTGTCTCATCCTAAACACAGTGACAGCCAGAGGGGGCGTGGCTCGGCTTCTGACCCACAATCGGAAGGCCAACACGCTAACCAATAGGCCACGGCGGCCATTGAAAGTTGTGACTCCTCTCGCAGTCACTCAGGTTACTAGATTACAACAATGGTAAAAATGATAAAAACTGTCAAGAAACCCACTAACCGGTTTCGCCGAGATCAAAAATACTTCCGGTATTATGCTGAGTTACTGTTGCATTTCTTGTTCTGCAATCTCCAGCACTGCAAAAAGAACAAAAATCTGATAGACCCTTGCCAATGTTAGAATTGATAATTTTATATGTTATATTTTTATTTTGTGTCTGCTATACATATTTCATATTAATTTTGGCTTTACAATTGTACTGGCAATTGGTCACTAAGTGCCGGGCGTAGGTCAAATCTGTCTCACTTTACCCCAACAGGGTGCCGTCTCAATGTAAGTGAAGGATTCTTCTTTTTGGCGTTAAATAACAACTCTATCAGTCAACTTAAATACTCACATTGATGCCGTTGTTGTTGATGTCAATTTACCGTCAGCATCAAGTGAAAATGTTCTGATAACCGCCTCTATGTCGGAACTAGTTGGCAGATAGTGTGTCATCAAGATAGTATGCCATGGTCCAAGAAGCTTTGTATGAAATAGAAAATAAGTTAATTCTGTATGATACAACACATTTGATTGGCTGTTCAAAACTATTTTGTATCCCATAAATTGGTTTGAACACATACACATGCCCACTTCTTGAATTGTAACCAGAACTACTATCCAACTCCTCTTTCGCTAATGGCTTCATGTGGCTTCGTTTTGTGTGTGAATAAGTTTGTTTCTTAAATCATCTTCTTGTGACGTAGTACACATTCACAATATGCAGGCTGCAAGACGAGAGTCCAAGAAGCTTCGCATGAAATAGAAAATATAGCGATATACAGTGGAGTTGGTCTATAAAGGGACGGATCCTAGGGGATGGAATTTTGACTTCGTTATCGACATCCTTCGTTTTATATATCGCAGCCATAATTTCTCTTGCTATCGGAGACAGAGTCAATTGTTTATCAATGGTTGATGAATTATTCGGCCAAAAGGATTTTAGTTTCGCATACATGTATTGTCAAATCAGTTCACACAGCAGTACTAGCATCATAGAAACCAAGTGAAAACACGCGAAGAACGCGAGCTTGTTTTCATCAACTGCACCAAGCGTAATTTGCATTTCAGTTGGTTCATTATACCCCGGAAACTTATGCATTTTTTGGGTATCCAGGGACTTACTTAGCAAGTCTTATTAGATCTGATTTCATTATATCCCTTCTCGCTATAAACATAGGAATTAAAAAAAACAAATAGTATTTGTTTCGGTTATTTCTTGTCCGTTCGTCATCGCACTGAATTCGCTTTTACCCGAATTTTTATAGACCAATTCTACTGTATTTTCATTTTTCAGAAATATTGTTGACATATGAAATGTCACTTCAGATGCATGGAAACAAAATTGATTCCTCGTATTTCCGCAATATTGAAGCTTAATTTGCAAATTTAATTAAAATGTAATTCAAGATATAAGAATAAATCTTCTATCAAGCAATATTTGATTTTCGTGACGGTCATGAGTATTCTATTTGACCAGTATACGAAGGTCTATCCCTTATAGTTCAAAAGATTTGATCTAGGTTTAAGTTTTTTAAAAGCGGGTCAAACTCCAAGGTCAAGATAACAAGGTAAAAATTTTGTTATCCATTAAAATGTCTTATCACAAGAAAATTTAATACAAATATGAAAAATGAAAGCCCTATCACTTATCATTCAAAAGTTATGACTAATGGTAAACTTTTTGCGAACAAACAGACAAACAAACTGACAGTTAAACGTTCAGGACAAAAACAATGTGCTCCCGAATCTCCGATTACGGTTGCATGAAAACACGATAAGCATTACAAATTAGTGTTGTATTTGTACGTGAGAGAAAATGACTTACATCATGTGGGTTAAAGTCTTTCTGTAAGCTGGATCTGTCCTCTATACATTTTGTCTCTGGATGAGAAATATCAAATCAGTCACAGAACTAGAGTACAGGTATTGAACGTAATGGTGAAGAGAAAGACATGGAAATACACATTCTTCAAGTAGCCTCAGCACAATGTATTCAGAATTTTTTTTTTACAAATATCAAGACAAAGTCAAACCTAGGACAGTCGATAGTAGAAAGACACCTTAATCTACAGCACATCACCTTTAATCCATATCTATTCTTGGGCGGAAGGAAAATCACATACATGTATTAAGACGCCACTGAATGCCAGGAGAGGGCTATAACTTCCCTGGCTCCGATAGACAGATCAAACAGTGATAAATGATTTAGGGAAAATTTCTTCATCAAAAAAGTACTCGACTTGTATAAAAAAATACAACCAAAACATCATTCAAGTCAATATTTACTGAACTGAGTAAAAGACAGTATACAAGGCATGTCTTCCTTTGGGTGAGGTAATAGCTCAGCTCCGCTGACTTACGATCCATAAACCCAGAAGACAGATATTCTATCGCAAAGAAAATTTTTTAATTTTCTAGTTTTCACGAAAAAGTAATCTTAAAGAAGAATATGTTTTGAAAAAAAAATCAGACTTTTCTCAATTTTTATTTTCTTTGTCATAGGTCTGTTTATCTCATTTCCTTACAGAAACCCAAGAACTACAGTTGAGCCTCGTTATTCCGGACGCCGATACTCTGGATACTATACCCTCCGGACAAAATTCCTGGGAACAGATTTTCTTATTTGTATTGGGCATTATGTAGGTTCTGTTTCAGTACTCCGGATTCTTTGTTTATCTTCACAGTTTGCTTGGGATCAGAGTGTCAAAATTAAAAAGGCCATACTGTATAACAATAAATATGTAACAGACGTATGGAATTTGTGCGCTAAAAGTATAAGGAATCATTACCTTCAGGTTTTCCCTCATCATGGCATTTACCTAGAAGAATACATAAAGAAGTAACAAAGTTTATTCGGATGCATTAACCCTTTATAATATATAATATATGGTACACTTATGGAATCAGATGATAGATAAAAGAGAGTGAGGAGGGAGAGACTGAGAAGCCAGACAGAGTGATTTAAAAAAGAAGAACTCATGTATTGAAACGCGATAATATTTATGTTGTTATTGTCTTGTTTTTTAATGTCCCGCTCAAGAATATTTCACTCATATGGAGACGTCGCCGTGTGCCGGTGAAGGACGACAAATTTTGTCTATGCTCGTCAGTGCGGCCGTAGAATAGGGAGGGTTCTTTAACGTGCCAACACCTACTGTGACACGGGACCTCGGTTTTTACTGTCCCATCCGAATGACAGGGACGGCAAACCGCAGTGTGGCGCTGCGCGGTTTCGAATTCCTTGTAGACGAAGGAGAGAGAGAGAGGCAGAGAGACGAAGACAGACACAGAGAGAATGAGAGAGAGAGATGAAAGAGGAAAGAATAATTTACCTATTTCAGCTGGATGAAAATCGGATAATGGCACACACATTTTTGTACTTATAATGTTTTCTATCTTGTTGGTCTCTTCCAGCGACATTTGGTCTGTTTCCCTGGACCATACTCCGTACTGTGTATTGGACCTGTTGCACATTGCGTCATCGTTATTTTGTTCACCTAAACATCCTTCAATCACGGCGAAATTGTCATCAATGTACCAAACTGCCAGCGAGCCTGTACATGATAAGGTAAATATCCTCTGTAACGCAAATTTCCTGTTTTTTTTCATGTGGTGAATATACATGTATATAATGAAAATTTCACCCACTTGAGTTATTGTTGTATTGCTGCTTTCATGTAACGTCCTAACTAAGTATATTTTACTCATAAGGACGCGTTTCTGAATGCCAGTGAAGTTTGGCTTATACTCATCACTTGAGTAGTGCCTTATCTTCATCGTGAAGACACCTGCCGCGATGCGGGAGATTGGGTTTATTAACTCATTTTTAAGGGACCGGAAAAGCCTATCGTCTCCGGCGAGGATTTAACCTATGACCAGATGAAAAAAAACTCTTAAGGGGAAATTACAACGGTTCTTTTTTTAATATCTGGTGGACAATTTCTACCCATTCTATTCCGATTGTTTGATAGGGTATCAACGATCAAACTAATATTTCATCATTGTTCGAGACATGTCTGATATATAAACAATTTACTTCCCCTTATTGTGGGCGTGGCACAGTGCACAATCTTTTAAAGTTTTAAAATCACCGCAATTAAACAACCAATCCTTTTTCTAAATACTTGTACATGTATGTATATTTGATTTTTTTAAAAAAAATAAATCTAATAATTTAATTCATGATGAGTATGAATTGGTTTCACATTTCACGGCATAAAATCAAAACTGAACATAGCAATTAACGCGGAGGAAATCTATGTGCTACTTTCCATTGCCCTTGACAACCGCCGAAAGCAGCCTCCTTAGCCGAGTGGTTAAAACATTGCGCTTTAATCCATTAAATATTTTGATATTAACCTTGGCTAAAGCCGAGGTTAATACAATATTTTTGAGGTTCATATCACATCATAATCATCATCCCGAAATTTCACACCTGTATAACATAACACTGGTGTTAAGTAGTTTACATTGGCGTAGTTTTAGGTAATCGTGCTACGTCGCTGCATTAGTTATGACGACGTATGATATGCGCACTTACTTGTCGGTGTTTTCGGCAAGTTTAATTATAATATAAAACCCGTTCTCATTCGTTAAACCGCTAACACACAACTTGTTCACAACAATTCATGGACACCGGTTCTCCATGCGACATCGATTTCTATAAAAAGATAACAAGGGAATCCACTTTCGCTTCCTACTACGCATGGGTAATGACACAGAAGTGCAAACAACCAAACAGTTTCATAAAAAGTTTCAAATGGAGCTCTGCATTTGTGACTTAAGAATAAAATCAAAAAGTTCTGAATTTTTGTGGTGAAAAAATAATGTGACATGAACCTCCAAAAACTTCATATTGTTTTCGGCAAAAACCACGGTCAATATCGAATTTTCATATTTTTCATATTTCATATAACACCATATTTACCACCACAGAAGTCCATAACTGTATGATGTCACTCTTGCTTCTCTTTCTTATTTAAAGAAGGTAGATACATTGAAAATTAAATTACTGCTCTCAATTTCTTAGATTACAAGATTCTGATAGATGGTACAGTGATATAAATTGTTGTGACAGTTATTACCGTTTTCGCCAATATCAAACAGACTTCCAGTATCCCTCTGAGTTAGTATGGCATTTCTTGTTTTGCAATCCCCGGAGCTGCAGAGAGAAAATCATTTTTTCTTATATACTCTGAACCCTACCCACTTTAGGCAGTTTGGCATCTTATTCTTTTGGCTTTGCAAAAATAATTTCATATAACTCTTGATCAGGCAACTCAATTGTATTCCTCTTCACTCTGTTCGTCCGAATGCAAAATCTAAAGTTAAAAATAGCAGTGAATGAAGTTCTGCTTGCCTATAAAACAGCAATATCTCCTTATATTTCTGTTTGTAATAAGTGGCCGAGAAACAAAAGACGATAAATAGCGAAGCAAGTGTGAGTTCTATTGCTACTGCAGTAGTAAGTGTGTCTGACTTAAAATACACGCCCTCAATGTCTTCGTGTAAACATATCAAGAATATGATCATTTATTATACCTTCTGTTAGAATCCTGTTATTTGATTGGTTGAGAGCCATGGGAAAATTTTGAATGTCACCCGCTTGTTGTTCAAGGATAAAGAAGTCAGAGTGATATTCCAAAAATTATTACATGCGCCGACGTTCAAGTGCGCATTGCATACGTCATCAGACTTGTTGCAATGACGTAGTACGTCGACACGCTCATAAATGCAAAACTATGTTTGTTCCAGATGAATGTCGAGTAAACAATAGTGTAATTAGGAATGCGTTAATGGAAAACAAAGTTACAAATATGGCCCTCGGTATAATAAAATAAATATTACATTCATAAAAGGGTGATATTGCATATTTTCGGAATAAATTGTTAACCTCGGCTTCGTCTCGGTCAACAATGCTTCCTCGTGGTGAAAATATGCAATATCACCCTCTCATGATTATAACATTTATATAAGATAGGTACTGCCTACTGTATCTATTCTTTTTTCACTCGTATTCATAAAAAGCTTCTATATTGATTTTGGAAGTCAAAATGTATATGCGGCGTAATGTTAAGAATGTAGACGAAATATGTTATGAAAGACTAAATGAGAGTAACTATTTAAAGATTTTTAAAACAACCAGAAACATAAAATTACGATCTTAATAGCAGGTGCATTCATCAGTGGTGGAGCATTTCTATTTCATTTGGATTGTTTCGTGAAGTCTCATGTCTGCGTTATGAATTGACGTCACTTCCGTAATTCACACTTCCGGTATTTCGCATGTGAGAAACAATTTGGATTCAGCATATACACAGAATCTATGGACACATGTCTAGTTTGAGACTTCCACTAATTGCGCTTCGCCTTTGGTCGAAAATATTCAAGGTGAGCAGGCTACAGTGGTCAGCTAACACACAGTACATATATTTATGAACGATTGTCACGTGACTGCTCCTAGAACGCAACGTTCGAATAGACATTTCTAACGAAAATTATTTTTATTATCAAAGCTTGACAGTAACTTCATCACTGTAAGTCTGTTAAGACAGGCACTGCTGTTTAATTGATGTATTGTTAATATTTACTTAGATAGCGAGTAATTAGCATTTTTGCCTTCTGCTTATAAAATGGTGGATTCCAATTCGCGCGGCCCTATGGTTGCAGTCCTAATTCTTCTGATGAGTCAGTAAAAACCAAAGTCACAGTAGGTGTCGCCATTTTAATGAACATCATCATCCTTCACGTAACCGTCTATATATAAGTGACAGTGGTTCGTTAAACAACAATATTATTTACCATCTTATATACTTACACTAACACTGATGATGTTGATGTCAAGTTACCTTCAGCGTCAAATGAAAATGTTCTGGACACCGAAACCATGTTCTGTCTAGCCGGTAAATAGTGTGTCATCGAAATAGTGTGCCATGTTCCAATAAGCTTTGTATGAAATGGAAATAAATGAAAAGATATATGTTCATATTTTTTAAAGCTATATCATATTGTCATATAGAAGCAAAATGCAAGGGAGGCAACGTCGAAGATAGAATTACGTAAACATTTGTATAATTGTATAATTATTTGCATAATCAAGAAGTCAATGAAAATGAATCATGGGCCGAGTAGTTTTTCGTGTTAATGAATACTTGTGGACCATTTTTATTCATTTTCTGCTTAACTGCATATAATAAATATCAAATGATCTCCAATAACTTCCATATTCCCAGAAAACATGAGCAATGAAAAGGTCAAGATAACGAATAGTGACTAATCTCATTGTAAATTATATGCATGATTACGAGTATCTTGTGAAAACTTTTGCATGATTTCCATACGAAATGTTGAAATCGTATGATATTCATGTAAATAGATTCATGAAACTCACAATTGTGAGTCTTGTTGATCCGGGCGACAATAATCCGGATGCTTAACCTTCCAGACAAAATTTCTAGTGGGGAACAAAATTTTCGAATCTCATTGGCGATTATGAGTGGTACGTTTCAGTGATGCATACGTTTCATTTATTCGGACAATTGGCTTCGGAACGGAGATGTCCGAATTTATGAGGTTCAACTGTATCGGGTGAATATATTTGACTGCACGGCACTCATGCAAAGTTAACAGTCATGTGTTTTGCATGAAAATCATATGATAACATGCTCAGATCCAGGATTTTTTTCAGGGGGTCCAACTTGTAAAAAGGAAAAATTTGACCCAGACCCCATCCCAGCCTCTCTCTCTCTAGGTCCGCGCATGGATAACCATGCGGTTGTAAAAATAAGATAACGAACAGTTATCGATCTCAATACTCCTATAAAGGGGACATATTTAAAGAGTCGGGCAAACACGAATCCCTGGACACACCAGAGGTGGGATCAGGTGTCTAAGAGGAGTTAGCATCCCCTGTTGACCGGTCACATCCGCGTTAGCCTTGACCGTCTGTCTTGAATTGTATATAATGGCATAATTTTCATACGCTTCCAAATACGCATGGTTTTGTATGAAATTCATATGATATTTAGGTGTATCCATAAACAAATGATGATTACACGTGGTATTTTTCCTGTATTGATGCATCACAAACGATTTTTGAAAAGTATTTTATATTATATTAAGTATTAGAAAGTGTTTAACGAGAATTATGATGTCATATGTTTCATAAGTGGGTAATTTAATGTGATTGAGATAATCGTAAAATGTGTACTATGAAAAAATCGTTTTGTCATTTTACAAACACAAAATAGAAGATTCGGAGGTGAGGAATAAAAATATTGGTCAGTTTATCTGTCTGCCTGAATGCCCGTCTGCTTGTTAAAACTTCAACCTTAGACATTCTTTGGAAAAGTTGGAAATAGGCTTATCATATTCACGTGTCCTTTTCTTATGTAAGGTCCGTTGCTATTTTGTTTGCCATAAGATTGACCTTGATCATAGGGGAGTCTCTAGTTGTACGCTGCTGTGGTACTGTGGGTTTTCGTATTTTGCTAAGATGTCTTGTTTTGTATGTTATGGTATTGTTGTTTAACGTCTCACACAAGAATATATCACTCACATGGAGACGTCACCGTGTACCAGTGAAGGGCTACAAATTTTGCCTATGCTCGGCACTGCTGGCCGTAGAACAGGGAAGGTTCTTTAACGTGCCAACACCTACTGTGACACGGGTCCTCGGTTTTTACTGTCTCATCCAATAGACGGGGACGGTCAACCACGGAGTGGCGCTGACGCGGCTCGAACCCGGATCTTCCGATTCGCATTCGAACACGCTAACCACACGGCCCCCATCTTTTTTGTAAATAAAAAGCACAGTAAGCATAGTAAATAATTGATGTATATTTACGCAAAAGAAAATTACTTACACCGTGTGGATCCATGTCTCTTTGTAAGCTGGATATATCCTCTGTACATTTTTTCTCTGAATAAAAAATATCATATTGTTAGGAGAAATAGAATATATGTATTGAACATGATGATGAAGGGAATTCCTACAGCACATCACCTCTAATCTAAAAGCACGGGATGTCGTAACCAGTTCATTTATCTTATAAGAATTGAAAACATGCATACAGCACGTGATAAACGATAACGTGGAAGCGGTACTAGTATCTCGATTGATTATTGAACAGTACTACGTAATGTCATCGCTTAAATGAGGTAAGTGTTGGACGTCGCCCTCAAGTGTCATTCCGTCACTAATAGAAACAATACATTTGCACAAATGTCATGAGGTTTACGTGGTACATGAACTTGCCCCGTAGCGAATGAGATAACGTCTTAATATAACATTAAAATAATGATGTGGGGGTCGAGTGATTAGCGTTTTCGACTTCGAATCCAAGGATTTTGGGTTCGAATCCGCGAAGCGCCACGCTTCGGTTGGCGTGCCTGTCTATCGGATAAGACAGTAGAAAACCGAGGTCCCGTGTCACAATAGATCTTGGCACGTTAAAGAACCCTCCCTGCTCTACGGCCGTAAGTCCCGGGCATAGGTAAAATTTATCGCCTTTCACCGACAAACGGGGATGTCTCCATATGAGTGAAATGCTCTTGAGTGGGACATTAAATAATAATACAACAATATAAAAACAACAAGATATTAATGTAATATTCAAATAAAACATTCCTGAGAAAAATCTATCAAACGTTTCAGTACATTGTAAAAAATGTCAGCCGAAACCGACAAAAAATATTTATAAACTATAAATATTTTGCCGTGATTTTAATATTGGCGCAATTTACGCGAGAGTAAAGGTCTCGCTAAATATACTAATCTGGCTTTAACCAGTATCATAAAATCTATACTACGTACACGCGAAAATATAGTGTCACAAAGAATTTAGTAACTACTAATTCGCCTAAATAAGCAATCCGCCAAATGTTCTGGGTACACAGTTGTGTATTAAATATATCACGAATATCAGATGCAATGAACCAGCGCGGAATTGATGTGTTATTGATTTCAGTGTGTTAGAAATTAAAAAAAAATGAACATCAAAGGAAATAAGTCAATGTCACATCATGATCTAAACCACGACCATATTTCCTTTCTTGCAAGCTAGAGCTATGCAGTATTTTCTGCTTTAAGAGACCGCCTAACGAAAGAAGCCAAAGGGTCACATATGACCGATGGTCACCTTATTCAGATCATTCATACGAAAAGGGAAAGATAACGAACAAGTTTCAGTGTATCTAACGAACAAACATGTTAATTACGAGCGAGACAATCATTTACTCTCTTGTAATTCTACTCACCCGGTGTCGTGTATAGTTTTGAAGTTGCTGTTCCACATTGAAATGCCGTACATGCTTTGACGGTAAACTCGTAAGTCGTGTTGTACTCCAGATCTTTTAGTGAAATTGATCTTTGAGCCCCATCCATCAAATACCTAACTTCCCGGCTATCTGTGTCACGATATGAAACAGTATACTCTACAATAAAAGGGTTGAAGTATAGGATACCAGGAACTATTGCAAATTCAATAAGTCAACGACAGACAATGCCGTGACCGAAACAAAAAGGAAACAACACTACAAACAGAAATATATAAATACACTTAAAAATAAACAAGAAAAGGGTAAATCGAACCCCGCTAACAACCGAGGTGAGTTCAGGTGCTCGGAAGGATAAGTAACTCCTGCTCAACCCCGGCATCCGTCGTGTCACCTATAATTTGAATCCGAGAAAATGTCAACTTCGGTAATAGTCGTAAACGGTAAAAGAAGGACGGGATTAGGGTTATGACAAGGAGAACATATCCCTCATCATCTGTCAAATCGGTATTTCATAACGATCAAACAGGTTATGGTGGCGACCGTAAAACTTTCGAAGAGATGACTTCAATCTAACCATTAGCATCCCTTGGTAAAGTAGCTTCTTTGTCAGCAGCAACACTCTATCAAGGAATTTCTGATAGAAAACACATGCCCTGGAATATCTTAACAAGTGAGAGATGAATATTCCAGAGGCAGGTGCTGCTGTAATATTACCACATAAAAATGGGAAGTTCACAATAGAGAAATTAAAGTCATCTCTTTTATCGAAAACAATATTTGGAAAACACATGCCGTGGAATATCTTAAAAAAAACAATACATTCAAACCTGTTTTAAGAGACCGTCCAAGGGAAGGGCAAAAAGGCTTACATATGACAGGTGGTCTCTTAATTCAGGTGACTTATATAGGAAAAAAACATATTGGGAACCACTCATTTAGGTCACATAAGACAGGTTTTCGTTTAATTCAGTGGGTCGCTAAGGCAGGTTAGACTGTATTTGGAATATTGATGGTCATTACTGACGATTTAAAACTGAGTTGTAGCCATATGTGAACGATGAAACAAACCCCATTAAGCATGTTAGCAGGCAAAACTAACCGCAGAAATAAAATCTACTCTAGCGCTGTATGGTAGGAAAGCCAGGCTGAATGAAGCGTTTATGAAAATAAGTCGATTAGACTGCATCGTTTTGCTTAAAATAGTAAGTATTGTGGTGATTAGTCTCATTAAGTTTAGTTGTATAGTGAGCAAAAGGTCAAAAATAGTTTTGTAAACCTTCTGAATTCCTTTTCTGCTCTATAGAGTTGTGGACTTTAATCCAGCCATAATGATGTTCGAAGCAAAAGTATTGAGTATGACTTAACAGAAAAAGATATAAATATTGCTTTTTGAAAGTCTATGATGAAGTCTAAACCTAAATTTGAAAATCAACTGTTTTGTGAAAGAAAGTATATATTCCACATACGTTGCAGGTAACATTAGCGATTTGATGAAGACAGCAATTTAGTGTGGTTACCGAACACAAACCTGAGCGAAGATGACTCGATGTATCAAAGGGCTAAAAATGTTTGCCTATGCTTGGCACTTATGGCCGTAAAGCAGGGAGACTTCTTTTACGTGCCACAACTACTCCGGTACTTGACCTCGGTTTTACTGTCTAATCCGAAACAGAAGGATGCCAAACGCAGAGTCGTGCTGCGAGATTTCGAACTCCCGACCCTTCGACCGTGACAGACAACCGCCACGTGACCTCGTACCTCACGCTCAGAAGTCGAAAACGTTTTAAATTAGGCCATGGTGATCCTACTTGGTTGGTTTTTAAAGATAAATGAGCGGTATTCTTCTTGTGATTAACATGTTGTACTTTGGCATCTGTGAACGAGTGATTATTAATTTACAATTTTTACGAGTAAAGTCATACATACTTGTTACTGTTCCTGCGGTCTGTTCCGGTTTGGACCACGATAAAAATACATACATAGGATCGTATCTATATGGAGTTATATCAAAATCGGCGGATGCTGATGTTACAACTGAAACAGAAAAGAAAGGAAAGAAGTTGTATTGTTTTTTAACGTCCAACTTAAGAATATTTCATTCATATAAAGACGGTGATGGTAAAGGGCTAGAAATGTTTGCCAATGCTCAGCTCTCATAGCCGTAGAGCAGGGAGGGTTCTTTAACGTGTCAACACCTACTGTGACACGAGATTTCGGTTTCCACTCTCATCCGAAAGACATGGACGGCCAACCGCAGAGCGGCACTGGCGGGATTCGAACCCCGACCCTTCGTTTCGAAGTCGAACACGTTAACCATTCGGCAACGGCCCAAGTCTCTCCAGTGAATGTGTTATGCAAAGTCGCTGATCTACTTTTGTAATTGTTGTTCTCTGTTTCAAAATATCTAATACATCTTATTTTCTTGCATATTTACCAGTATGATAAATAATTCACATGTGTAAAACGGATGCGTGAGAATTTTTCGCCTTTCACTGTGACTGACGTCACAATATTTAGGCTAGATATATGATGTCATGCTATAAGGTTTCTTTGTTATCGTATTGAGTTTACCCATATGACTATCATAGATTTAATATATCACATGTATGTACATTCTTTTGTACATTGAGTCCAAACTTATGGGGAAAAACATATACTGAAAACGTGTGTGAGTCATAAAATTATGTCTCAGCGCCAACATTCTGCTGAGTTCGACAAAGCCTCGTTCTAGACATTGATTTTGTTTCTCTATCTTGCACTGATCTTAATAAATACGTTTATTAGTCTATCACAATAAAAGGTGCTTAGATGCTATTTTTGGACTGATTTAGATTCGTTGAGCTAAATGAATTTGTTACGTACGTGGTTTATCTTGGGTCTCTTCCCTTTTCTCCTCTGAAAAAAAAATAATATTTTAAAATTGAATATAGGAATGTGTGTTTAGAATTCAAACATTGCACTTAACTTGAAAATTGTAAATTATGACTTTCTTCTTTTAATAAGTGCAAACGTTTACAGGAATATACAAAACAGGGTGATTGCCGTGCTGAGGATATGGAATAAGTGGAATCAGAATCAGGAGATTCACGAGGATCTAAGATTTGTTAGACTCAGACCAGGGCCCAGAATTACTTGAGCACCTCAACATCGTACGAGGTCATTTTTCATGCTGAAGAACATCATCCAGCAACCTGAAAAGCGGAACCTCATTGTTGTCAACAACGTATCCCTGTGTGAGTAGTTAATCAGCTCTCCGAATAAAACATTCATACGAAGAATATGCCCTGGCATATCATGTCAACTGTGAAGTGAATACGCCATAGATAGGAGAAGAAAGAGTATCTTTCCACCTTTAGTTCAAAAGACTAAATTGTTGAAGATTGAAAAACAAATAAGAAGAGGAAGAAAGCTTGATTTCCCTCTCTCTTTAAAATAAGCTTTATTTAGCCATCTATGTGTATATACATTGTAACTCAATCCGCAGTACTGCAATTGTGACATATTTTTTCTTCTTCTTTTTGTGGTGCGAATAGGGCCCAAGAATCACATAGCTTAGCAATTCTTACCCCCAAACTATGTTTCGCTTACTCAGTAAAACTTCATGTATAATTAAATTCACAATTTACCTTTGGCTGTCCAAAGTTCTATATACATCGCTGGACTGTCCCCTACTTCATTATGTCGAGTTATCCCCACAATATACTTTGAGTCGGGTTCTGCAAAAAGAAATTAAAGTATTGCAAGACTGAGATAAGCGTTTCATTTCTTCTTCAATTAATAAAATGCATTCAATAATTAAAGGGGACCTTCGCTATCAGACAACTGGAATTAATGGTAAAAATGGTTTGATTAGATGATCTCCTACTTGAGATTGAATAAAATAATGCCAAACAGGCTGAATTCTGGATAATCCTTATTGAGATGTTGAAGAATGAGTGAGGTGGAAATCTCCTGGAATAATGATTCGCCAACTGAATTCTGATTGTCCCTATTTCAAAACGGTCTCCTTAGTTAGACCTAAGTGAGATAATCTCCTAAATGAGGTTAAAATAGGCCAGAATAATGCAAGACAGGCTGAATTCTGGATGGTCCTTATTTGAATGCGGATTTCTAAGTGGGGTTGAAACATTCTAGAATAATGATTCGCCGACTGAATTCTGATTGTCCCTATTTCAAAACGGTCTCCTTAGTTTGACCTTAGTGAGATAATCTCCTAAGTGAGGTTGAAAAAGCTATGAATAATGACAGACAGTCTGAATTTTGGATGGTTCTTATTTTGATGTGGATTCCTGAGTGGAATTGAAATATTCTAGGATAATTATAAGCAGACTGAATTCTGATACCCTTATTGTAAGATGCTCTGTTATGTGAGACCTAAGTGAGATTGACCCTTAAGTGAAATTGATGTACCGAGGCTAATTCGAAAACCCAAGTCCTAAAACATGTCAAATCTGGAGAATGACGCTCTCAATTTAGAAAATAAATGCAACGGGATGGGACCAGGTGTCCGGACGGAGCCAACGTCCGATTTTGGCATGCCACACCCGTTTCACATGTTCTACGAAATCCCCACGACTTCGGTAAAAATGTCAATTTCGGTCAAAAAGTTAGATAATATGGGTACCATCATAGGTCGATATAACTATATAACTATATTATATTACCAATGACGGCTGGCCTTAGGCGGATAAAAAATAGCCTCATTTGAATTGAAAAAAACATTTACATGGACATATTTACATATCAATTGCGTTTCCTTTCAATGAAGGTTGTTTGAGGTCTTGCGTTGCATAAGTCAACATTGGTGTGAGCAGTGCAATTGCTCATGGAAAAACTCATTGTGCAGCACTTCATGCTGCACAGATTTTTTTCCATGAGTAATTGCACTGCACACATCAATGTTGTGCCCATAATGAAACACAATCCTTAATTATAACTGAATACAAATACATACCTAATTCTGAAATTACCACGTGACCGGTATCACCACTTACTACAAATGTATTTGCCAGGGACGACTCGTTGTTGCCATAGGTTACAGTATAGTTGTCAAAAGTCTCGTCAAAACCATCAGCAGACGATACGTAGATGTCGAGGGTCGTTGAGGTCTGGGAGACCGGCGACAAAATTGGCCTGGATGGGACTCTTTGGATTTCTATTGTGTAAAGCAAGAAACACGACCATATAAAAACATTATGTAATTACTGTACATGTGCATTAAAATTTGAGTCATTTTCTTTTTCTTTTTTTTTTTTTGGCTTATTAGGTTATCATGTGATACATGGTATAGTTCCGTTACACTACAATTAGGATGCATAACCTTTCAATTCTGTCAAGAAAAATGTCTTGCGTATAAATGGAGACTTCACGATTCTCAAAGACATAATTTTCTGAAAATTTCAGGACTGATATTAAAGACAGCTAAGAGGCAAATTATTTTAAGATAAACGAGTGCAAATGATTCAGCTAAGACCTTGAATAACTTACCTGTTCCTTCATTATCCCGAGGTATAAACGTCGCATCCCCGCACAGTCCTGAAATAAATGAATGAAACAGACAAAAAATCCAATCTCATACATCTAGATAACGAAGCGATCTGGACCCAGTTTCACAATACTATTACACGTTGTTAAATTAAAATATGACTTAACTCGTGGTTAAATTTGTGGTTATGTTAACTGTAAGATAACACCATGTATGATTTAAATAAGTAAACAAACCTACAACAGCGCAAAACATTGAAATTAGCTAACTACCGGCTAAGATTTTAACTTATAGTTCAAGGCTAGAGACAAATCAGTTTAAAAATGCATTGTGCAACTGGGTCCTAATGGTAAGAGTATATCAAGAGAGTCAATATATGTATCAATAGACTCGGTATTTATCAAATACTACCGACAGTGGAAAGGAATTGACGTCACGTAAGTCACAGAAAAACACTTGTCAATAAAAAGAATCAGCGAATGGTTGAATTTATCTAGATTATATTTTCTTATCTCAGGCTTTCGTTTTTTTTTCTTCTTCTGAATACAATCTCCTAACACTGTCGTTTATTCTTTTGAATTCAAAGGATCTAAATACATCTCGTAAGAGCATATGACATGATTTCACTTTTTCAAATTTCAGGTGATTTTTGTAAGAAAAAAGATATTTTGGGAACTATATAGGAAACATGCTCGTTATAGACAGATAATCCTTTAATTCAGTGGCAACTAACGCAGGTAAAATTTTATTTTTATCTTCTACCACTGTGCACTGCAGTAAGCAATAGTCTGTAAGTCTTTTGAGCATTTTAAATGAGAAGCCCTAGAGAAAGTCATCAATCAATCAATAATAGATTTTCTAAATATCGGGTTGCGCTCTAAAATTCGGCAGTGCCGATTTTTATCGGTATACTACATTCAAAGCTAACAGTTAAAGCTATCAAGGGTTTTAGGGATTTTACCTTGGGACGTCTCTTCGAGATCTGATACATCAATGCATGTATTTCCCGCTACTTTTCTCTCCAGCATGTCGACTACTCCTCGTGGAATCATTCTTCGTTCACGTGATATAATGTCAATTTTTGATTGGCTCTTTGGACAATCATGGTCTGTCAAATCTCCATGGCACATGTACATCACTGCATACTCATAGTCGGTAAAGATGATCTTTACACGCACTGAAA
>JACSZP010028873.1:0-14099 GCA_016161895.1 Pinna nobilis
CATACAAATATATCGACCTGCATGATTCACCATTACACAGTGTTAAATTTCATTTTGTCATTGTGTGAAACAACATGATTAGTTTTACCTGTTTGCATACTTTACATCACATACAGGTAAACACCTACGATATGAACATGGCAACCACCGTATCTATGTATTTGATACTCGTCACTGTAAGTGATTGTAGGTATATCACAGGTGATAGATAGTCATATATAAATGAATGTTTACCTGTAATTCAGTTGATTCCAAACTCTAAAGGAACCTACATAGGTCCTACCGTTGTCAAACACTACATTGTAAAATAATTGTTATAATCTCTCTCAATCTCTCTCTCTCTCTCTCTCTCTCTCTCTCTCTCTCTCGTTGGAACACATTTAAGCGGTTGAACATGAGAATGGTAGGTATTTACAACATCACTATGGTACTTACTGGTTAATTAGCATTAAATATTGCAAATGGTCCACATCGATGACGAGTCCTTACGATGGCTCATCATTGCGGTGAGTATACAAGCTATAACCTTGTACATTACTATGGTTAAAATTGATAATGGCACATCTGACTGAAAATATTATTTAAAAGTACAACACTATGGATGCTACTGATGATGGTAAACCAGTATGGTAAATGAATGTGGTAGGTACAGACATTGGTACATCAATCTGGTAGGTAAACATAAATAATGGTTCATTAATGTGGTAGGTACAGAAAATGTTCCATCAATGTGGTAAGTACAGACAATGAATTATCAATATGGTAGGTTCTGACAATGGCATATCACTGTGGTGGGAACAGATAATGGTTCATCACTATGGTAGGTACAGACAATGCATTATCCCTATGGTAGGTACAGATAATGGTACATCACTATGGTAGGTACAGCCAATGGAACATCACTATGGTAGGTTCTGACAATTGTACATAACTATGGTAGGTACAGACAATGGTACATCACTATGGTAGGTACAGACAATGGTACATCACTATGGTAGGTACAGACAGGGGCTCATCACTATGGTAGGTATAGACAATGGTACATCACTATGGTAGGTTCTGACAATTGTACATAACTATGGTAGGTACAGACAATGGTACATCACTATGGTAGGTACAGACAATGGTACATCACTATGGTAGGTACAGGCAGGAGCTCATCACTATGGTAGGTACAGACAATGGTACATCACTATGGTAGGTACAGACAATTGTACATCACTATGGTAGGTACACAAATGGTACATCACTATGGTAGGTACAGACAATGGTACATCACTATGGTTGGTACAGACAATGGTACATCACTATGGTAGGTACACAAATGGTACATTACTATGGTAGGTACAGACAATGGTACATCACTATGGTAGGTAAATACAATGTTACATCACTATGGTAGGTACAGACAATGGTACATCACTATGGTAGGTATATACAATGGTACATCACTGTGGTAGGTACAGTCTGTCAATGGTACATCACTATGGTAGGTACTAACAATGGTACATCACTATGGTAGGTACAGACAATGGTACATCACTATGGCAGGAGCGGACAATAGTACATCATTTGGTAAGTAGAGATAATGACTCATCACTTTGGCAGGAATTGATTATGACTCATCACTATGGCAGGTTCTGACAATGGCCAATCACAATGGTATATACGGAAAATGGCCATACACTGTGGTAGGTATAGATAATATCTCATCAGGATGGTAGGTACTGATAATTGAACACCAATGTGGTCGGTATGGATAATGGCTCATCACTACGGTAGGTACAGACAATGGCTTATTACCATGGAAGCTATTGACAATGGTTTAGCTATACCTATACAACTCAAGTCTCATTGCTACATATCGAATGTGCCAATAATTCTATTCCTATCAAATTTTGAATCATTGTTGTTTGTTCGTCATAGATCCTTGATATAGAATTGTATGTGGCTTTCTTTGTGAAGTAGATTGAAATAAGGTTAAACCTTTAGCATCATGTGACAGTTATTTGACCATGTAAAGCAGTGGAGTGATAGGAAAGCACATAATCAGCCGCTATGTAGAATCAACACATGTACTCACTTCGGATATGACGATTAAAGTCTAAACAACATCTACATAAACAAAGTTCTATTCGGAAACGCTCCATGTCAGCGCCACATTGCTCATCTTCTGTGCTCCATTTCGTTGTAAAACTGTTGTATCTTTTTATAGTGATGTAGAGGTCCAAACTTAGCAAGCAATTCTAAATCAAATTTCTGTAGTAAACAATCATTACCTTCATCATCACTCAATTCTTGCCAAGAATCCCAGCACGTTCCAGCATGCCGCCTGCCTAGCTGTAAAGTGTTCATGATAGACAGGTCTCCATCAGCGATCCTTACACCAGCATAAAACAGCAGACGAAATACTTTATAATTACCCACGTAGGCGGCTAGATGTAAGCATGTAGGTAGCACTGTCCCGTTACGTGCATGTACAGCACGAGGATACCTGGGAATGACATGTGAAAGAAAACTTGGGTAATCAGAAAAAATGTCACTCCATACATTCTCTAAAATATAATATTGTATTACTGTGTAATGATTATCGGCAAGAGGTTCATATAAACTTTTCACAATACTGTCATTGTGCCGAATCATGTACTCTACATGATTAATAATGTCGCCTTTGCAGGATATTGACAATGAATGATCTAACCCGTAAGAACGGGGACTGCAAACATCACCAAGTATTGCCAATGCAATAGAAGAATACTTTTCATGTTGTAGATTCACATTGGCTTCTATCAATGTTTTTACAACCTTCTGACTGCAACACATTACAGCTATATGCACAGGAGAGAAACCTCTATTGTTCTTTTTATCTAAAAGCATTGTATTTGTAGCAAATTGTTGTACAATGTCTTCCCAGTCATATCTAGCACAGTGATGTAGAAATGTATTTCCATCTTTACTTTGCATTGATATATCTACCCCATATTGCATAAGTTCCTTTACTGTGTCCATTTCCTTGTGCTTTGCTGCCAGACATATGGCTGTCTCCCCGAAGTAATTTTGTACATTAATTATCTCAGGGTGTGTTTCCAGTATCATTGATACTTCAGTCTTCATGCCATTTTCGGAGCAATGGTGTAGTAAGTTATTTTCATATATATCAGAAAGAGTTATATCAATGATGCTCTTCCAATGTTGTAATAGTTCATTTACAGTGTCTTGCTTTCCATGCATTGCTGCCAGGCATATGGCTGTCTGTCCATCTTCGTTTTGAACATTAGCTATCTCTGGGTGCATTTCCAGTATCGTTGATACTTCAGTTGTCAAGCCGCTTTTGGAGCAATGATGTAATAAGTTGTTGCCAGATTCATCACGAAGAGTTATATCAATGGTGCTAATTCCAGAACGTAATAGTTCCTTTACTATGTCCTGATTTCCATGCATTGCTGCAAGACATATGGCTGTCTGTCCATCTTCGTTTTGCACATTAATTACCCCAGGGTGTGTTCCAAGTATTCTTAAGACGTCAGTCTTGAAGCCATGTTTAGAGCAAATGTGAAGTAAGTTGTTACCGTCTATATCAGTAAGAGAAATGTCAATGTTGCCCTGTATAAAGTATTTTGTCATTTCTCTTCCAACGTTAAATTGAGTGCTATAGACAGATGAGAGCGACAGTGCGTTCTCATGTCTTCCATGCTTATTATTCAGAATGAGGATTTCAAAAACATCTGCCCAATCCTTTGTGAAGCATATGTCCAGTAATTGATCCAAATGCTCCTGTTTTTCTACTGTACCATTTTTGTTCAGCCAGAAAATGACAAGGTGTTTTAATCCAGAGCCTGCTGCATGACATAGAAGGATTTCAGTACAATTCATCCCATTGACATCCATATAAGCATAAGCACTCATAGGATCAATGTCATCAGAATCTATCAGTTGTTCTGCGAAGTCAACTCTTCCATTCTTCAAGCATTCATTCAGGAATGTCAGAAATGCATTTAACTCAATAACTTTCTTTTTTGTCTCACGATGATGAGGTGATTCAAAAATATTTTGTTTTGTTCCAGGAGTAACACATTTATGTCCGTTGTGAGTGTAACGAGTGCATACTGCTTTCAAAAGGTGAAACAGATGGCCAAAGTCAGGTTCGCATAGTAATTCGGCAATGGCCTGACTAAGAGAAATTTGTTTTGATACAATGTTATAAAGAGTTTCAACTGTTTCCATAGCAACAAGTAAGACATCGACAAATGACGCATCATATATTCCTCTATAGAAAAAAATACGGGCGATATCGTAGCTGATAATCCTCTCTGCTAGCAGTCTATTATATCCGGGATGCTNNTTACACATATCTCTCCCGGCTCTGGGTTGTAACCTGATGGACGAATAAATTCAATAATGGTATCATAGCTAATATGCATTAAAACTAGTTCAAAGTATCTATCCCAAAGTGACTTCAAAACAGCTTCCATGACAGTTTGATGAGTAAACTTATATCTCATATTCCCTTTTTCTCCTTCGAAGTATTCAGTCGTGTGGTCTCTTTCTATATACACTTTATTCAATTGAGATTTACAACAGTCCTTGATATCTACTCTTCTGTATTTCTGTCTTAAACTCTCATTCAACTTATTCAGTTTATATTCGTTAATGTTATCAAGGTTAACGTGCCCGCCCTTAAGTAACATGAATGAAAGTGTAAAATACAAGAGAGGTTCTCTTGTCTCAAGTTTTGATATTTCATCCTTTAAATCGTCAGAGTCTGCAAAGAAATTTGCCCCTTGTTTGAAAAATGACTGCTTTTCAAAGAATCGGTAACAGGCCATGGGAAACCCCTCAAAAAGATCTAAATTCGAAATTTGTGATAAGACAGACATATGGATAGTTTTGAAATGTGATGTTTCTGTTTCTGTCGTTTTGGGGGGACCGGAGGAACTTTCTTTCGACCTCTGCCAAAGTATGACTTCCTCACTGTTAATTAGGGATGATGTGTTCATATCTGACATATTTGGTGGACCAGAGGAACTTTCTTTCGACATTTGTACATTTTCAACTTCTTCATCGATAATTTTAACTTCGTATTTTTTACAGTAAGCCTTTAGTATTTGAAGCCTTTCTGTTGATGTTAATTTGTGTTCTGTGGACAAATCTATGATATTCTCTTTTGAGAATAAATCAAACTTTCGGAAGGTTTCCTCAGGCTCACTCACCAAATATGACCTAACAGCAATAATTATACGAGTGTTACCCTCATTGCAATATGACAAAAAATCATCAAAATATTTTTCCCACTCTTTCAGCAATTTATCATCAACATTTGATGCACCAAATGGGTCATCTATAAAAACCAGAAGTCGATCTTCACTGCTAATCTTATCAAATTCTTCTGGTTTACTTATAATAACCGGTGTGTATATAGATGTACCATCAGCCTCTGTATGTTGATCACAATAGTTTATCATCAGTTGTTTCCCCAGTGATGTCTTCCCACTGCCCGCACGTCCTGATATTGTCACCAAGTGCTTCGTCAGTAGCCTGTTGTATGCTGCTTCTTCAGCTGCACCAAGTGACACATACAAACCTTTTCTGTGATATCTTAGCTTGCATGATGTATCAACTGAAAAAGGAATAAATAAAAAAAACGTGTACATGTAAAATAAAATGTAAATACCTTGTTGGTATTTTGTCTACATTGTAAAAGCCCCTTGTTATACACGTCATAAATTCCATTTAAGATATATATTCTAGTGCATTGAAGTGAACAATTTTACTGTTTACATCACGATTACTTGTATGCTTTACGGGTAGGGTATCGCAATGTTTTTTTTAATGTAATTAAAACAGTTAGAAAAAGGGTATGGGCAAGACACCCATGTACACAAAGATATATTTAACCTAGGTAAAAATTCATGACCTATTTTTCTGAGTAAGAGAATAATTCGTATGCTTTACAAATGACAAAGTCTATATAAACTGCCATAAATGTGAAACCATGATGAAATAATGATAAACATGTATTGCAAAATGAAATTCTATTGCAGTATGAATCTGGTAAGCAGTAATGGCTTCTAATTAATCATGGGATTTATTGCATTGTTATTTGTGGGTGTCAAGCAATTTTATGTATTTCTCCCTGCTTTTGATCGACAATCAGTTATCTAATAGCGATAATCCTTCTTTCACTGTAGACTATGATATACTTGTCTATTGTTATAGAAATGGGAGTTATATTTCGATATCTAGGGTTTACGTGCTACATCTAATCGATCTTATGAACAGCGGGACGATACAGTCTTGTTGGTTTACTTGCGTATCAATGTTGCGTGATATAAAAAACTCCAAAAACAACACAAAAAACAACAACAACAAAAACAAAACAAGAGGAATAAAACACGAGGAAAAAGTTCTATTGAAAATATTTCTGATTATATCAACGGAAATAAGAACGATTTCGTTACATTCCTTTTAAATCTCAATGTGAGCTGGTATCTGATCACGAACTACCAACAAACACTTCCTCATTCCTAACAGTGTAGCTGTAGCTTGGGACATATGTTCAGTCATCTCCAGTTCTGACTACCGAGACTTAAACAAAATATTACGTTCATTTAATACAGACAGAAAAATCAATATATCCACCTGTCCACAGAAGCAACTTTTGATTTAAGCATTTGGAAAGAATACATGGTCTGAATTGTAAAAATGACTCAGAATACCAAAGCATTTGGCGATTTGCATTTACCTTTACTTTATAAAGGTAATTAATAATAAGTTCCTGTTTAAGCAATTAAACTTACCTATTCGACCTTTTATATCTTCGTGTCTGCTTGTTTCTAGAAAACAAAGGAAAACATATTATGGATATTTAACCCGCCAATTATAACAAATATTATTAAGACCTAAATCAGCAATATAAATGCATGATATCATCCCCATTGTTACTTTGCAACACTGCATTAAAGACTTCGACCTAATAGTATCACGATTTATACGAAAGAGTACCGTCAGAATTTTGTTATTCTTCAGTATTTCCATAGCCCCAATACAAAATAATTAGTAAATGTAGTAGATTGTAAAAAATAGGCACAGACCGTACCTGTTATGTCGACAAACCAGTAAATACAAGATTAAAATTACTGTTTTATACATAACGATATCAATTCGTTCTTGCTGATTCTTATTTAAGATACCAGTGTTTTAACAGAAACCAGGGAAATTGTTTTATTACGTCACGTTTGCCATTAAAATCTTCATAGTGAAAATATTTCTCTTGGTCATTACCCAAGGGTACTAAGAAGGTCACCAGTTGAATTTCATTAATGGACTTTTTGTTTGATCGCAAACTTTGTAGATAATGATTTATCTATGAATTCGAACTTTGAAAGCGATTTAATGATTTGTTAATGATAAAACTTTAAGCTATGTACCAAAACTAAAGAAATTTATATATGTTAATGTTATTGAGAGATACTCGCCCCCTTTTACTTTGTAGTTTCATATGGCTTCTCATGGAATTCTACCTTTTAAGTGTGGAAACAACTGGACATGTTGTTTTTTATCAGGAGAAATAAATGGGTGATAGACAAAAACGATCCTGCCAGATTTGTCCATCCGATTTTAATGTTATCATTAAAAATCAATTTCACTCTCCTACATAATTTCTTTAATTCCATACTAATGTCCTCTGTTGTGTTTTCTTATCTTATTTCTTTTCCCTGTCATCTCTGTGTTGTCTTATTTAATTACTAAACTTGTCTCTTGCTTTATCTTATTACCTGCCTTGTATCCACTCTGATTGTCTGTTTTATTTCATGTCTTGTCTCTTCTCTCTTTTCTTATCTTGTCTCTTGTCTTTTATTCTATTTTATCTTAAATCCTCTCCCCTTGTTTTAATTTATGTTTTTCCTTGTCTCCTGTCTGTCTTGTCTTATCTTATCTCTTGTCTAGCCACCTTTCTCTTGTCTTATCTTATCTCTTGTCTAGCCACCTTTCTCTTGTCTTATCTCTCCTCTCCCACGTCTTATCTTATCTCTTATCTTATCTCTTTTCTTGTTTCCCCTTTCTCACGTCTTATCTTATCTCTTGTCTTGTCTCCCCTCTCCAACGTCTTATCTTATCTCTTGTCTAGTCACCTGTACCTTGTCTTATCTTATCTCTTGTCTAATCATACCTTTTGTCTAATACCTTTTTCTTGTCTTGTCTCCCCTCATCCAAGTCTTATCTTATCTCTTGTCTTATATTCTTTCTTGTCTTGTCTATCCTCTCGAACGACTTATCTTATCTCTTGTCTAGTCACCTTTCTCCTGTCTTATCTTATCTCTGATCTTGTCTCCCCTCTCCCACGTCTAATCTTATCTCTTGTGTTGTCTCCCCTCTCCCACGTCTTTTCTTATCTCTTGTCTTATCTCTTGTCTTGTTCCTCTCGTCCACGTCTTATCTTATCTCTTGTCTTACACTACCTATTGTCTAGTCACCTTTCTCTTGTCTTTTCTTCTCTCTGGTCTTGTTTCCCCTCTTCTACGTCTTACCTTATATCTTGTCTTATCTTTCTCTTGTGTTGTCTCCCCTCTCCCACGTCTTCTCATATCTCTTCTCTTATCTTATATCTTGTCTTGTTTCCTCTCTCCCACGTCTTATCTTATCCTTTGTCTTATCTTATTCCTTGTGTTGCCTCCCTATCCCACGTCTTATTTTATCTCTTGTCTAATCATAACAATTGTCTAATACCTTTCTCTTGTCTTGTCTCCCCTGTCTTATATCTTATTTTATCTCATGTCTTGTCTCCCCTCTCCAACGTCTCATTTTATCTCTTGTCTAGTCACCTTTCGCCTGTCTTATCTTATCTCATGTCTTGTCTCCCCTCTTCCACGTCTTACCTTATCTCTTGTATTATCTTATCTCTTGTCTTGTATCCCCTCTCCCACGTCTTATCATATATCTTGTCTTATCTTATCTCATGTCTTGTCTCCCCTCTCCCACGTCTTATCTTATCTCATGTCTAGTCACCTTTCTCTTGTCTTATCTCATCTCTTGTCTTACACTACCTATTGTCGAGTCACCTTTCTCTTGTCTTATCTTCTCTTTTGTTTTGTCAAACCTCTCTAACGACTTTTCTTATCTCTTGTCTTGTCTCCTCTCTCCCACGTCTTATCTCCTGTTTTGTCCTATCTTATCTCAAATTTTGTCACTTTTCTCTTGTCTTATCTTATCTCTTGCCTAGCAACCTTTCTCTTGTCTTATCATACCTCTTGTCTTGTCTCCCCTTTCCCACGTCTAACCTTATTTCTTGTTTTATCTTTTATCTTGCCTTGTCTCCCCTCTCCCTCGTCTTATTCTATCTCTTGTCTAGTCACCGTTCTCTTGTCTTATCATATCTCTTGTCTCGTCTTATCTCTTGTCTTGTCCCCCCTCTTCCACGTCTTTTCTTATCTCTTGTTTTATCTTATCTCTTGTCTTGTCTCCTCTCTCTCGCGTCTTATCTTATCTCTTGTCTTATTTTATCTCATGTCTAGTCATCTTTCTCTTGTCTCATCTTATATCTTGTTTTGTCCCCCCTCTCCCACGTTGTATCTTATCTCTTGTCTTATCTTTTCTTTTGTCTAGTCACCTTTCTATTGTCTAATCTTATCTTTTGTCTTGTCTCCCCTCTCTCATATATTATCTTGTCTCTTGTCTTGTCTCCCCTCTCAAACGTTTCATCTTATCTATTGTCTAGTCACATTTCACATTTAACGTTTCTCTTGTCTTATCTTATATCTTGTCTTGTCTCCCCTTTCCCACGTCTTATCTTATCTCTTGTCTTATCTTGTCTCTTGTCTAGTCACTTACTCTTGTCTCATCTTATCTCTTGTCTTGTCCCCCTCTCCCACGTCTAACCTTATTTCTTGTTTTATCTTATATCTTGCCTTGTCTCCCCTCTCCCACGTCTTATTTTATCTCTTGTCTAGTCACCGTTCTCTTGTCTTATCTTATCTCTTGGCTTGTCTCCTTTCTCCCACGTTTTATCTGCTCTCTTATCTTATTTCATGTCTAGTCACCTTTCTATTGTCTTTTCATATATCTTGTCTTGTCTCTTGTATATATACCCAATCTTTTTATTTCTTGTTTTATTCATCTGGAATCTAATTACTTGTCCCGCCCCCCTTATCTTGAATTTTCCTTTATTATGTTTCTCTCAAGTCAGTTTAATATCCATGTTTCTCCTAATTTCTTACCTATGCTCCCTCTATCTATGTTACTTTGTCTTCTATCTCTGCAATATTTCACAATCGACTTATCTCACATTTTGTCTTATCTTTACCAATTTGATATTTTTGTTTCTGTTCTTCTAATCTCTCTCTCTCTCTCTCTCTCTCTCTCTCTCTCTCTCTCTCTCTTATCCTTTTTCTCTCTTGTTACAAATCCTGTCTTGTATCCGTGTTTCTTTGACTCACCCTCTCTCATCTTAATTAGCGTGTGATCACTGGATTTTTCATCTAATTTACCTTCGATGGACTCCAATCCCGCTTTCATCGACTCAACGTCGACTTTCAATGTCTTTACATTGGTTTCAGTGGAATGTACTTTGGTTGTCAGGAGCTGTACGTTTGTTTCTAAGGACTCTGTTGTTGTTTCAATCGACTCTACCTTATGTTTGACAACAGTCACTTCAGATAAAATATCCTATAATAAACAACATCAGTATCAAGATTACATGTATCACTGGTAGTATCTAATCTAAAACACAGTTAATAAAAGTAAAAGACTACACATGTCTATATCATAATAACAGTATTCTTCAACACTTGAATAGAAAACAATTGACTGTAGAAGATACCAAGGGGGATCAATAAATCGAAAATCCAAAGGCAGACGAAATTATGGCCAAACAAAAACGAGACAACACAAACAGCTATCAACACAACTAGACACGAACAATAAGCAACACGAAATCCCAAACATAAACCAGGGGTGATTTCAGGTGCTCCGAAAGGGTTAGCAATTCCTGCTCCGCGCGCGGCACCCGCCGTGTCACTACATTTCAAATCCGGGAAAATGTCTAATTAGTAATCGTAATCGGTAACAAAAGGTTGGGATAAGGTACACGGAAGACCATGACACCCCGCTCTACAAGTGGCACCCACCGTCTAACCTTTAGATATTTTGTCATAAATTCTATTTATCAGAAAAACCCAAATTCTTAAATTGACAACCTAATATTTCACAGCTTGTACTGACACTGTATGCGATCAATTGTAATATACAGGAAATACTTTTTGCTGTATCATTTTGCTCTATCATTTAATTTTGTATTAGGTAGTAATAACTTTGCATCTACTCCAAGGAACAGTAGATTCAACACTACTAAGGTAATTAAGATTAATCATTCTAAATAGCTACTTTCTGAGCAATAAAAAACATTGATAATAATGGCAATACAACTAGACGTAAAAGCAACGTATGTATTCATTTCTGCGGGATGTCTCCGCCACTTTGCAATGCCAGGCAAAATAGTGTAATGTTAAAATAATTTCCTATCAACTATAAATTGTGTATAGGCAAAGCTACTTAGTGACCATTTTTTGTCATTTACAACGTGCATTCCAATAATTTCCTAGTGAGGGTAATAGTAAACTTGGAAACCGCCCAGCCCCCCCCCTTTCCAAGTGTGATTCTCGACAACCTTAAGCGCTATGGTGCTATAATATGGCGTAAGGAGTGGTGCTGTTATAGAGCCGTTTCCCCCTCTAGTCATCTTTCATCAGGAGAATGGCTAGATAGCCATTTCCGCTCTACAATTTCTATATATTATTTTTTTTTGCTTGCTAGGATAGAGAATTATTTGATTCGTTTCAGCAAGTTGATGCGAATTTCTAAAAGAACGTTAAAGTTTTGAATAAGATCATTTTTTTTCTCATATGTAAAATATAAAAGAAAAACCGATTCTGTTTAAATTCAAGTGATACCTATGAATAAGAAAAACTTAAATAAACATCATGGAAACACTACATTTTTTTTAATACGAACGTATTTCAAATATGTAAAAGAACGATATCCTCTAGCGGTAAAATATAATTCTTTCGGCAACCGGTATACGGTTTTGAAAACATGTTCATTGGCGCTTTTCAACAATTTCCAAAAAAATGAACCAAAGTGAACATGAGTTTTAAAAATGAGAGAAGCTAAACAAAAATAGTTTGATACAAATAACATCCTTCGCCTCTGAAGAATACGGCTGGTGAATGCAGCTTTACTTCATTTTAACTCAATTGGTCAGGACGCAGTCTTGACAAATATGCTTTGATTGCAGAAACCAAAGGATATTTCTGTTTGTTTGCAAACATTAATGAGCGCCAAAAATCAGTGGCATAGTAAGTAAGTAAATAAAAGGAGAGGCTCACGACAGTAATTTGTCCGGGAAATAAAACGTCCAGCGGAACTGTAAATAACAATTTATATACATTGCAAATAAGCACTGTGGCTGTTTACTTTACGGAGATAAAACAGGAGACCGCAAAACACGTCGAGAAACACTTACCTGTAGTAATTTTTCGGTGTCTGTCAGATGTTTGACAATATTAAGAAGTCTTTCACATTCTGTTCTATCCAGACTTTTGGTTTCAAGAATATCAATTTCCCGTTCAATTTCCGTCGGAAACGGGGCCGCTGAGGTATTAGCTATCTGTAGTATGGCACCTCTGGCTGAAACCCACTTACGATGAAATTCAACGTCACATATACTGGTAGTTCCAGAGTGTATAAGTTCGTTTCTATGCTTTCGGATATTGTCTAATGATGTATTACCTAACAACAACTTATCAATGATGAAACTTAACAGTGAAATGTCTAGCTGTTCCAGTTGGACTCCTGCCTTTGGTTGATATTTACAAGGATGTTTTCCTATATACAAGCAAGCGGCACTTGACCCAGTATCCTCGTACAATAATTCCCACTGTGCTGCAGTCATAGACTTATACGATTCCTTATTAGAGCCACAGCAACATGAATCACGAGGATGTTGGCGGCCCGGCTGATGACAATGATAGAATTTGTGCTTTTCCCGGCTAAGAAGATCAACAAAGGAACTGTATCCGGCCCGTTGCCATTGATCTTCAAGAAACTGTCTGAGCACTCGTGGAGTTATTTCAGTAATTAAGCTTATCAGCCTGAAGTAGTTCAGATCCATCTTGAAAAGGATGTTGATGACTCAAAAGGTTTACACTCAGAACGTTGAGTACATTAAGCGATTTTGATCACATCAAAGTGCATCCTCTGCATATGCTCAGACTACAACGTACCTGAAACCGAAATTAAGTTTTTAATGACCCTTAATTGGCTGTCCTTAACACATTACGAACATGCGATTAACACTTAAAATGCCAATTGAAATATACAACAATGTATAAACCTAAAATGTGACAAAATATTTTCAAAATATAACGCCAATAAAAAAAAAAGCAAGAAGAAACGTAAATAGCTTTACTCGATAGAGGGTTGCTGCTGACAAAGAAGCTACTTAACCAAGGGTTCCTAATGGCTAGATAAAAGTCATCTCTCTAAAAATTTTCTTTTTCTTTTATTTACGTTGTATTCTGTCTTAATCCTTGAGAAAGGAACGTCTCATATCTGACATTTGTTTTATTGTCATTAAGTATTGCCCTCATCTGCTTCATTTTAAGGTCAATATTTCAACGTAATACAGGGGCATTGGTTTATTAGTTTGAAAAGGTGTACCTCAAAGGATTATTTTTTAAGTATAAAAAGACCAGGAAATGTGTACAGATTTTTTTTTGAGAAATATCTATTTTATCGAAACCTCTTCAAAATTCAACTGAGATATTCAGAAAAATTACGAATTAGTATTTGAATGGACATATTTCAATTCATCACAGTTCCGTCACAAAGTATGCTGTTTTTTTCTAATGCAAAACTCTTACTACATATGAGCCTTTTTCATAATTGGGTTCGAACAAAGAGCTGACATAAGATTGTTTTTTGTGTACTTCATACACATACTTTGTCATTTAGGACATCTTTTGTGATATGTAGTTATATCATGTATAGAGAAGCGAGCTATCGAGTGATAACTATTCATTTAGTCAAATATTATTCCACATGAG
>JACSZP010028874.1:0-16807 GCA_016161895.1 Pinna nobilis
CACAAAATACCCGAAAAAATCAATCATTATTCGGATTTTGTTTCACGCTGTATTTAAGAATTACAGACATTCATTCATAGGCTGATTTTCAAGAGGTGCAGGGCCTCCGTGGTCGAGTGGTTAGCGTGTTCGACTTCGAGCCGAGGGGTTCGGGGTTCGATTCCCGCAGCGCCACTCCGCGGTTGGCCGTCACTGTCTTTCGGTTTAGACAGTAAAAACCGAGGTCCCGTGTCACAGTAGGTGTTGGCACGTTAAAGAACCCTCCCTGCTCTACGGCCAGCAGTGCCGAGCACAGGCAAAATTTGTTGCCCTTTACCGGCACACGGTGACGTCTCCATATAAGTGAAATATTCTCTAGTGTGACGTTAAACAACAACGCAACAAGAACAACAAGAGGTACATGGAGGTGCAGTTTTACTGTAGTTTCGATTCTTTAACAAACTTAATTTTGTCGTCATGTGTTTATTAAAAATTTTCACGAAATATTCAAGATGAGGTCGATTTAAAATATAATTCAGATACTTAATTTTGTGAAATGGTGACACTCTCAAATTAAAAGTGATGTTTGGGTTATCTGTAGATTGTCTTTCAGTTATGAAAAATAAATTGAACTTTTTTGGTCGAGTTATGGAATTATCTGTAATACTATTTTATTTGGAGGCCCACCTATTTCGCTTGTTTGACACATACATTTTTATTTAAGTGTTGGTCGCTGAACCAGTATAAACCATCGTTGCCGATGCCTACTATGACACGGGACAGTTTCACTGGCTCATGTGAAGGACTGTTCAAATCAGCCTTCTCCGCCGACTGAATTCGAACCCACAACCCCTCGATCTGAAATTAAAGCGAAAATGCTGACCATGGAGCCACAACTTTCCGAGTGTCGGCTTAACACTCGGGTCCAGTCACCAAAACATCTCGAGCTCAAACTCAGTACTCAGCTCAACTAGTTTTCCTTACGTATGACATAAATATACACGTGCAAGTAAATTTAGTTGTTAATGCATTTCAATGTGTGTATAACAATATCCATAAAATTTTGTTGGCATTTTTGTATTTGATTACGGTACCCTCCCCAAAACAAAACGAATCCAAATTTCCATGTTTAAAATAAAAAATTGAAGTGGTATGTTTCATGATCACACAGACATATTAACTAGTGGCGGATTCAAGGGGGTGCGCACCCTGCGCGCGTCTCCCTTAAACTTTTCAAAATATACTTTTTTCATTATATTTGTATTAAACGTCAGAGAATAAAAAACAAATTTCCAAAAATTTTCACGCTTCGTTCCGCTCGGCGAGGACATTCTACTTACATTTATCCAACTTTATATTCACGATGTGCCTCAAGTCAGCAATGCATTAACAAAGGTTAAAAAGTAGAATTTTATGACACCACCTCAATTTTGAAAATCTTCTAAATTTGACAAGGCCACAACTGAAATGTCCTTAATATATCATTAATATTATTTACGACTATACAACTCTAGGTCATTAAAACTGCAGATATTGTAGTTTAAAATTACAATTTATTGTTGTAATCCGAGAGGATGTACCCATTCCTTCCTCTTCAGTTCCGCCACCCCAATCTAAAAGAGCTTCCGACGCGCGTGTATTTGTTAAAAGAATCATGATAATTTATGCTGTAAGATCCATATTAGCTATTATAAAAAAATACACGTTCATAAATTGAAAAGGTTTGTACAAAATAGGGGAAAATACCGTTTTTATATGCAAAATTTCAAATTAAATTAGATTTAATTGAATAATTCCAATTTAACTTCTTCTCTAATTCTTATAATTACATATTTGACTCCAAACCGTTTGCAAAATTTTCGCTCCCTCTAATTTCAAATCCTGGATCCGCGTCTGTTAACCGTCACATTTAAGGTTTTACTCAAGTTGCACTCGATTACTTCGGGTCCAAATTTTGTTTTTTAAATGAATTAAAACTCGCGATCTTCCGCCGGCTACGGCCCCTGGGCCCCCATTGGAACTTAAAATGATACATGTTGACTTAAAATACCAATGGTTTAACACAAAAGTCTGTTATTGAAAGGTATGACAACTCATTAGCTCCCAGGGGCTAAGTCCCCACCCTGGACTGCCACCGAGTATCTCTAGATGGCCTAGGCACAGAAAATCAATAAGTTTTGAGACTTAAAAAAAGTGACGGAATTTATGGGGAAAAATCCGACAACCCCCGCCCCTTTTGAAAATTTTCTAGATCCGCCTATGAGTTTTAATGACCTAGAGTTGTATGGTCGTAAATAATATCGATGATATTATAACCACATTTCAGTTGTGGCCTTGTCAAAATTAGAAGATTTTAAAATTGAGGATTGAGGTGGTGACATAAAATTATACTTTTTAAATTTTGTCAATGCATTGCTCACTTGAGACACTTCATGAATATAAAGTTGGATGAATGTAATTAGAGTAATGTAATTTTTATTAATTTTCTGACATTTTATACAAATATAACGAAAAAATTATATTTTGGAAAATTTAGGGGGGCGCGCGCCGGGTTCCCCCTCCCTTGTATCCACCACCGATAGGATCCACGGGGAAACAACTCTCTATTTTGTTTACATAACAAGTGGGATAATATGAATTAGTAAGGCCTCATGACATATTTTGACGCTGTTTGAAATCCTCGCCTATCGATACAATTATTCAATTCCGGATACGTGATCATTTCGTTACCGCATATAGCTTAATGTTTACAATTTCAATACATATTCGGGAACCCTCTGAAGTCTTTATACCATTGAATGCATTTGGCGGGGAATTTCCAGTGGAAGTTTTTCTGTCAATTTTCCATGTAAACATTCCAGACTTCGTACGTCCAAATTATTTGAAACCCTTTGACATTTGCACAATTTGAAGGTTCTACTACGACTTTAACTGATTCAGCCTTGGGTGAGTTTGAATAATGGTGTTTAACAGTGCGTTATTTTATTTATTCTATCCATGACAAAGGACTTGGCCGCAATATGACCCTCATACGCCGACATGGGTTAGCGGCAACAAAACTCATCGTTCATTTGGCCAAATTCCCAGCACAATCATTAGTGAATAAGATAGTGCATGCGTCACCTGCGTCAACGTCTCATAAAACTAACACTTCCAGTCAGTATATTGGGCCTAATTGGTCACCTGACAAATCAGAGATTGAGAGAAGCGGTGCCGGCAGGGGCGTGTTCGATAGGGCCTAGTTCAGTCATGATGCACAGGGACATCTTATCAACGGCTGCTCTCGACTGTATATACTACACACGGTATATACAGTCGAGAGCAGCCGTTGATAAGAATTAAGTCCCTGTGCTTGATGACCATGTTTTGGATTAGTTACAGCTGCAACGAAGAAGGTATTTTACTATTTTGACTTTTCTAGAAGGGGCAAGAAACATAAAAATAGTAAAACACCTTCTTCATGGCAGCTGGAACTAGGATGGGATCAGAACTATTCTTTGATTGAAGCTTTCTTTACCTTCTATCATTAGTGACATTATGCCAATGCGCACTAAAATAAGTAGTCTGGGGTCGGATTGGAAAAACAGCAAATTTTAAAATGTTTTCTTTCATATCTCTCTTATTTCTGTTAACTTTCTCAAAAAGCCTTTGTTGATTATACATTTTATATGCAAATTGCAATACTATCTATCCAATACGTCGGTTTTGAGATACTTTCCCTTTGTAGAACTCTTCAGCGTGAAGACAAGATAAGCTGGCGAAGTGTATAGTAAGGTGGGACTGTTCTCGTTATATAACATTGCATACATCTGTGAATTTCAATATTGATTAGGATATACAATGTACTTCATTTAGACATTATCAAAAGAATAAACCTTGGTATCTACATGTACACCTAGTAAAGGTCGAATTTCATTCTTTTCACACTGAAATAAGTGCTACGTGTTTGTGATACTGATAAACATTTTGCTTACTTTGGAAAACAGTCCAACTATCTTTGTCATGTAATGTCCAAATATGCCTCCATGAGCAGAAGAGCTACAATTTCAAAACTCCTGTATTAAAAATTGTTAAAATGTTTGTCCAGTATTTGAAATTATGAGACATTTTCATGCGCTGGCACACAAAGATTAGTAGTTGGAGTTTGGCGGCCGAGTTGAAGTTTCATACACATGTATACCAGAAACCTTCCTGTTGTCATAGCATAGGAATTTGTTTGCAAATAGTAATTGTTTTGGTTTTTTTTTTCTTTTCTAAATAAGCTCTATGGATGGTTAAAGGACGATTAAGATGTCAGAATTGAATATAAACACACTTTATACACTGGCTACGATGTCATTGGTACTGATCTCAAATGGCTTGAATGTCGGATTCCTAATTAATACAAACGGGCAAAATATAAAAGTAGTAGTCAGAATTGGAGTTCAGTTATATATGTCATATCCCTGTGACTTATTTCCTATTGTAATGAATGATTTTAGTATATCAATTTATTTTCTTGGCATTCAGTGTTATAACTTTACTAAGTTAGATAAGTTGAGGAAAACATGGAAATTGACTGAAGTTTGCCAGTTATAAAATTTCTATAGTAATGAAATCAGATCATTTTTTTTCTATTTGTAACATTTTGTGTTTATTTCTGGTCTTTCAAAGTTTGTTTTCAGATTTGTATATATAAAACATTTGAGAATCATAAATTTTGTTTATTTTGACATAAAAAAATGTTTTCAGAGTTGTAATTAAATGATTAATTTATTTCTTTGTTTTTGTCATTAATTTTCTTTTTAACAATTCAATGTTCATTTTTGTAATTCTTTTTTTCTTGCTTCGTATCATAAGGGGATTCCCTACAGGTTAAGATTTAGTAGCAGTTTTAAACAGAATTCACATAAGATATGAAAGATATGCTTTCGTGTTATAGTATAATTTATACCTGATCACCTCATATGATGCATGCCTGATATCTCAGTCCCTGACCACTTTGTTCTTTGTCACTGAATTTATAATATTGTATAGAAAGTACTATGTATGGAAGTTTAGATACTGATATTATAAGGTGATTGGCTGATCTGAAGTTTGTTTGTGCTAGGGAACTGGGGATGGAATTTACTGCGATAGTTTTTACAAATAAAATATGCAAGATTTTGACTAATTCCCAAAGAACTGGGGTTTCAGAACGAAAGAAATCTTATGATTCGATCTCATTTAACACTAAATCCGCTAGCTTTTATCCCACACCAGATCTTCAGTTCCGAAAGAAGAAGTGATCGAGTCCAGGCAGAGGTAGATTTAGCATTTGGTTTTTAGTAAATTTCTGCAAAAATTAAATATTGTTGTCAAATTCCAGAGGATAGAGTACTCAGTGACCTTTTACCGATATCAGACTCACTCCAGAGCTTTGCAAGGGTTGTTTCAATTTTGTTATCAGAAACAAGAGGCTCAAGGGGCCTTAACGGTCACCTAAGTAATGAATTTGGTTGAAATTGGCCCACTGGTTCCTGAGAAGAAGCCTAAAATGTGTATCCTACAGTAGTTCTATGGGAAATATTTATAACTCCAGGGCGGTGCCAAAAATGACCCAGGGCCTTTTCTTGAACAAACTTGAATCTACACCCCAAAGCCTGGTAATTTCAGGGAAGATTTTTTTGAGTTGTAAAATTGAACCTTTTTTGGCCCCATGGCAGGGTCAGTTTTGGACACAGGGGGATGGTTTGAAGAAACTTGAGTCCCCATTACCCAATGTTCATCCCAGGCAAATTTGGTTAAAATTGGCCAACTGGTCTCTGAGAAGAAGTTAAAAATATATAAAGTTTAAGCACGACGGACATTAACAGATCTATCGCATTCTGTTCCTCGACCTGTGTCCAAGCCTTTTTGTTTGAAAAGAAGTACCCCGGTATCAATTTGAAGTCTTTGAGTGACACCTCCATGTGAGTGAAAAGTTCTGAAGTGGGATGCTAATAAAAGAAAACCACAGCAACTGGAGTTACTACATTTTCTCGCCATTGGAAATAAATGGAAAGACACTTAAATGGATTAATTGTGAATTTGTGCAACCCTGAAATGGGGAAAAAAAATCAAAATCAAAGAAAACTTCGGATTTAAAGATGTTATGAATTTTTACAATCATATTAAGAAAATTGTTAATAAAGAAATTTGCACAAAAAGTTACAAATTTAAAAGAAAATAGGTCACATGCAAAAATACTTAAATACAAAATAGTGTTCATCTGAACTCTGATATATGATTTTCATTTATGTCTTGCACAACTGTTAACATGGTCCAATTCCATTACCATATAAAAAAAATAGCCGGTTAATATCTGCTGGCAAACTACAAAATCTTTTTCCATGCTTTTCCTGATCTGATATAAATAAAGCTATGTAAACAATGAATTTTAAAAGAATAAATTGATATAGTTAAATCATTCATTACAATAGGAAATAAGTCACAAGGATATGACATACATGTATATAACAGAACTCCGACTAATAACTACTACTTTTAGTGTGTTTGCCCATTCGTATCAGGCATCCGACTTATTCGTCATGTAACCAGGCATAAAGTTTATTTAGAAAACAGGAAATAATAGTTGCCTACAAATTCCAAAGCTACTTAACAATAGGAATGTTTCTGGAGTATGAAACTTCAACTCGGTCGCCAAACTCCGACTACTAATTTTAGTGTGCTAGCGTATGAAAATGTCATGTAATATCAAATACAGGGCAAATTTTTTAACAATTTTTACCTCAATAGAAAGTACATGTACTGCATATAAAATGTATTATCTACAAAGGTTTTGAGAAAATTATATGAAATAAGAGAGAAACACAACGTCCCACTCAAGAATATTTCACTCATATGGAGACGTCACCGTGTGCCGGTGAAGGGCGACAAATTTTGCCTGTGCTCGGCACTGCTGGCCATAGAGCAGGGAGGGTTCTTTAACGTGCCAACACCTACTGTGACACGGGACCTCGGTTTTTACTGTCTCATCCGAAAGACAGGGACGGCCAACCGCGGAGTGGCGCTGCAGGAATCAAACCCCGGACCCCTTGACTGGAAGTCGAACACGCTAACCACTCGGCCACGGAGGCCCCATTTCTTAAATGAAGTTTGTTGATCTTTTAACTTTCCGCATCCTGGGCTGGAAAACTGTTCCTCATACATGTATAAGTGCCTTTATCTTGTTGGCATATTTTCCGATCTGGAAGTTACACCTTTATTAGAATTTCTGTCCAGGAGTCTAGTATGGGAGTGCCACACACTTCATATGACTCATATATTCAGAGGGTTAAAAGTCAGTCTTAGCTTCACAATGACCTGCTGAACTTTAATGGACTAAGAGGTCTAGAGATCAAGCCTCTTTTGAGACATTTCCGTGTTTTCTTCTTGTTTGGATGACACAGTAAAAACTATGGTCTCATTTCAGAACAGCTTTCACTTTCAGCAAATTAGATATCCTTTGCCTCATAGGAAATACGTGAAGCACATAATGCTTCACATAGGTTTATAATTCTGAAGCTTTTATTTTCTATGCTATCACAATCAGTTAGGTATCAGGGTTCACATGGGTCAGAATTTTGAATTGTTGGGCCAAAAAATTAGCCAAATAGGATTTGTTTGAATAAAATGAAATTTCATGGAGCAAAATCACAATCTACCTAAAATTGGCAGGGAAGAGATCAGATTTTACCTGCATTTTAACAATATATTGCCACAGGAATGATTGTCCCCAATTGTCATGAAATAATCAGTGATATAATTTGAGAAAAAAAGAGATTTAAGCCGGTTGATAATTTTCAGAATTTTTACAAAAATTACACTGTGTGATGTACCCTTGATAAAGTGTTAAAGCAGTGTAAGTCATGAGTACAACATGCAATACGTAATAATTTTATCTATGCAGAAACGAAGATCCAGACAATAATGAGACTGACAGTGGACAACGGTCAGTGAAAGTGTATACCTACCAACATCATATTACCAGCTGGTCTTAAGACAGTCAACCATGTTTATAACAGTGGGAGGGATCTACATAGTGGTTGTGCAGTGGTACACAAACTGGCGGAGATATTCCATGTATCGCAGGGCATTGTCGGATGTTTTGAAGTGTGGTAGTGTGTTAGTTCAAAGGTCAACTACAGGTAACATTTAAAACAGTGTACATATTTGAATATAATTATATTTTAGATTTTGCCAAGTCCATACAAATTCATCTTTAACATGTATCTTATGAGGACACAATCAACACCAGCCTTGTATTGACAATCGGGATATCAGAAATGGTAACTCATGTATAAACAAAATTGTGGGTTTGTTCTCTAGATACAACATCTTCAGTGGATTAGTCAAATAGATTTTCACAATGTCAGATTGGTTGTATTGTTGTTTAACGTTCCTTTCAAGAATTTTTCACTTAAATGGAGACGTCACTGTTACTGAAGGGCGACAAATTTTGCCTATGCTCGACACTAATGGCCACAGAGCTGATGTGTTTTTTAATGTGCCGACAGCTACTGTGACAAGGATTCTAAGTTTTTACACTCTCATCTTAAAGACAGGGACAGCCAACTGCAGCATGGCAGGTCTCGAACACCAGACCTCAACAAGAAGTTGAACACGATAACCACTAGGCCACGGCAGCCCCTCACAATGTCAGAAAGTCAACGTTATGCAGACTGATAAGTGTGTATGTAGTATCACAGAAATCAATGTTGTCTCATTTTTTTGTCAAAATCAAACAGTACAGTAGATTAAATATTAATTGTCTCTTCAGTAAACATCCACATTTTATTTCCTAGGACACCTCCATTCTTCTTTTCCTTCTCCACTACTAGAGAGACACAGTGAACTAAGACAGACAGAGTTGTTTGGCGACAAGTCATCAGTAGTGTCTCAACTGACACCTCAGGTAAGGGTCTGTGTGATTTACACCTGTTGATTGCTTTGTTGTTAACATCCCATTCAAAAATCCTTCATGGATGAATGGTTAGAGCACCAGGCTATCCACTATTTCATCTCTTACCTCCAGCCAGCGTATGTTACAGCTTTGCTGGACCTTCAGGTGATTATGTTACAAAGTTTTCCAGTTTACTTATGGAAGGTGGATGGTCTCTGCCAGGTACATTTGTACCTAGGTTCATTCAGCCACCAATAAAAACCTGCCAACACACTGGGGTCAACATTAAGCAAAATTTCCACTTACTTGTTTTGGCAACTGCCTATGGAGAGTTACTTTTCAGAACTCTTCTCTCACTTGTCCAGAAGTATTGAATGTCTACTAAATATCAAATTGCTGTCAAAGGCCTTTACCTGGGTTTATGGTATTGAAAGATATATTAAAATAATAAAACATTGAAATCTGTGATATGATCTTTAATGTTATGCATTGAATATGTGATTGGAAGCACAAGATCCAAGTCCAATCAGAGACAGAGTCACTCAGGTCAACATTTTCTAGGTCAGTGTCTTGTTTGTTAATTGTTTTAAAATAAATAACTTTAAACTTTAAGCTTTAAGTTATAGCCTTCTCCTCCTCTTAGCTGTAATGCACCAACAGTCCCCCAGTTACAATGTAAATCAGCATCCAGAGCATCTCACTCTCTGGTTGCAAATCACTTCTCCAATCATTCTTTATCCTTTTCATAGCAGAAAACTTACACTCACATGCTGTTGATGAAAGGGGGATCACTATGCAAATCTAAAAAATCAGCAGTATGTTTTGGAATATTTTCTGACAGTGAATGAACAAGTGTTTAACCCTTTCAACCCCAAGTATCAGAATGGTATGCTCTATTCCATTGTCTGGACCAGTCTATATCGGTATGTGGTGTTGAAAGGGTTAATATGTGGATGATGCCTCAATACATATGCCTTTAATTCCCTCCATTCATATTGGGCTGCATTTTCATCAAAGATGCTGTCATTTTCTAAGAGTGTTTCAAAATGGTTAAAAGCAATGTTGAAATTCTCATTACCAAAAACTGCTAAACTTTCCATTTGATCTGGATCATCTGACAGAGGTAGAAGCTTTGCAGCAGATTTCACAGCATCATCTTTTTTGGATTCAAATCTTTCATATATAGCTGCTGACACAAGATCTGCAATATTTTCGTTTTGCCTTTGGAGCTGATCATTACCCTCTACTCTACATTTTTCAGTTCAACACCCTGAATAACATTGTTTTCACCTACTCAAGGAAATCAGACAATGACCTGCCATTTTGCTGATTTGTATATGGGACAACCAATACTTCCGAAGTCCTTTGTATATGGGGCAGCCAAAACTTCCAACGCCCTTTGTATATGGGACAGCCAATACTTCCAAGGCCCTTTGTATATGGGGCAGCCAATACTTCCAAGGCCCTTTGTATATGGGGCAGCCAATACTTCCAAGGCCCTTTGTATATGGGGCAGCCAATACTTCCAAGACCCTTTGTGTATGGGGCAGCCAATACTTCCAAGGCCCTTTGTATATGGAGCAGCCAATATTTCCAAGACCCTTTGTATATGGGACAGCCAATTCTTCTTAGACCCTTCAGTGTTCTCCCCAGAAATTCTGGATAGCGCGGTAGTATTCAAGCATGTGTTAAACGGTAAAACCTAAAGAGGGGATGTCTAAACATGTAAATTGCCCCACACAGTAGTTTATAGCATGGTTACCCATTATGGTGCATTNNNNATAGCGTGGTGGTACCACCGCGCTATATGGGCCTGGGGAGAACACTGCCCTTTGTATATGGGCAGCCATTTTTTCTAAGGCCCTTTGTATATGGGACAGCCAATTCTTCTAAGACCCTTTGTGTATGGGACAGCCAATACTTCCAAGACCCTTTGTGTATGTGGCAGGTAAGGCTTCCAAGCCCTTTGTATATGGGGTAGCCAATTCTTCTAAGATCCTTTGTATATGGGGCAGCCAATTCTTCTAAGGTCCTTTGTATATAGGGCAGCCAATTCTTCTAAGGCCCTTTGTATATGGGGCAGCCAATACCTCCAAGGTCCTTTGTATATGGGGTAGCCAATTCTTCTAAGGTCCTTTGTATATGGGACAGCCAATTCTTCCAAGACCCTTTGTATATGGGGCAGCCAATTCTTCCAAGACCCTTTGTATATAGGGCAGCCAATTCTTCCAAGACCCTTTGTATATGGAGCAGCCAATACTTCCAAGGCCCTTTGTATATGGAGCAGCCAATACTTTCAAGACCCTTTGTGTAAAGGGCAGCCAATACCTCCAAGGTCCTTTGTATATGAGACGGCCAATACTTTCAAGACCCTTTGTACATGGAGCAACCACCTATTACCACTTAGATTACCTGGCTTATGGACTTAAGTGTCCAATGCCTCACTTATCTCTTTTAATTCTCTCAGGGCCTTAGGTTAGTAGTGGATTGTTTATATACATATTGTAACAGGTCTTGGGCATTCTTCATTGCCTGGTGGTGTCTCAAAGCATTGTTGGCAGCTAATTCCAATCTATGGCAAATACAGTAGGCGACAATTAAATGTTCCACATGTTGTTTTAATTTAGCAGCTACACCAGCCTTCTTCCCAAGATTGATGGCGACCCCGTCTGAACCAAAGCCGATGTTGTTATTGATAATACATGTTATTTACATTATGATGTCCTACATTTCCAGTTGAAGGTGAATTTGGAGTCTTGGACAGCTTATTATGCAGTACACAGTCATACACAGAAACACACAGGAAATGTTATGGTACTACTGGAATCATTCCGACCCAAAGATGTCCACAAGTTCATCAGTGACCAGTGTGCCATTCCAGTGGGCAAAACTGTCCATGTAAGTCAGCAAATGTAGAGAAGATCCCAATTTGAAATGTATTTACAGTTGATGTCAATTACAGTGATACTGACCTGACTTATCTTGCTAATTCATAAACTCTCAACTATGTATTTTACTGGGACAAAGTTTCAGAGAGCTAATGCCATAGATATGATACAATTACAAATCAGTACAGGGCTCTGTGAGTGTGACATATATTGAAGCATCGTAGTCTTTGAAACTGTATTTTTATGATGTTCGTCCTGTGTGACTATCTGAGGCAAACATATCTAGCATTATCCATACTTTTTGAATGGTAAATGATAAGGCTATCATACTTTACATGTGTTACTTGTAGCAAGGCCTTCCTTACCAACTTTGACCTAATTTTCTACCATAAACAGCAGTTGAACTAATTTGTAGCCGTACAGAAACATTCATGTCTCACCAACATATCTTATTCTTCTTATTTGTACACTACAGTTAAAATTACGTATTTTCACCTCTGATTTGTTAATATTTGCTTGTATACCACAGGTTTTGGAGCATGGCACCCCATTGGCTTGGAAGACAGGGCCACCATTTGGTATTGTGATGCAGTGTTCCATGGACGACTTTGCCACCCTGTGCATGGCTTTTTCTGATATGTTTCTCAGTATGGATGAGGACTTACAGGTCCTCAAAATTTTAAGTAAGTGACAACTTCATACTCTTGTATTTAGATCAAATGAGAAGCAAATAAACCTGGATGCCACCACATAAATGAAAGATTTTTAAATCGCCAAGACAAATGTTCAGAGAACTAATGCCTTACTCCCAGATTTATTGTTGATGGTGGCATCCATAGACTAAACTTTAACCTAGTAGGCTTAATCTTTTGAACCAGAAGAGACAGGGCTATTATATAGGGTATTTTTCTTTTATCAGTTTACGCTCATTTCTGTAGCCCTATGCAAGAAGCTGATAACCCACATTTATGTAAAACAGAGAAAACGAGGTTTAAATACATGTACAATAGTAATGTTTTATAACGTCATAGGGATCTAATATTGCCTGTATTTCCATAGCCAATCAGATTATTGGAACCATATTTCTAGAGATGAAGTAGATTGTAATGAAATATTGTCTAATTACATTGTTTCACTTTGGACGGCATTATGGGTCATTAGGTTTATGCATGGGGTCACATATTTTAAAAACAGTAAAATCTGAGATGTACAATAAATTCAATAGTTTCTGGGAGAAAAAAAATGTCTTGTGTGCACCACTTTTTAAACACCTTTCCAAATATACATATATATGTACAAAGCCTGTGTTACAGAACAGACTGAGCTTATATTCTGAAACCTACAATTCTCACTCAGTTATGTTGTTGTTGTACTGTTGTTTAATGTCCCACTCAAGAATATTTTACTCATATGGAGATGTCACCATGTGCTGGTGAAGGAAAACAAATTTTGCCTGTGCTCGGCACTTATGGCCGTGGAGCAGGGAGGGTTCTTTAACGTGCCAACACCTACTGTGACACGGGACCTCGGTTTTTACTCTCTCATCCGAAAGACAGGGACGGCCAACTGCAGCATGATGCTGTGTGGATTTGAACTCTGGACCCTTTGATTCGAAGTCGAACACATTAATCACTCGGTCATGGCAGCTCCCTCTTGCCCAGTTATGAAACTTTGGTTCTTGAGATCTGCTCATAGCTCTGTTGTTGATTAATTTCCTTTTATATTTTTAGTCCCATTAGTGGCCCTTTGGATTAGACATTTAAAACCATTGTCATGTGTTGCAGTAGCTTCACATTGTTTTAATGTGTTGAAATAGTGTAAAATAAAATACTGATACCACAAAAAGTACCTTGGTCCTGTCTGATGTATAAAGATTTCAAAGTTTGCAGTTGAATATGGATATGTTTTTTAGGTGTGGATGTTCAAGGAAAACCAGCCTGTCTTGTAGAGGAGAAAGAGGAGGACATGTGCAATGTTCAAGGGGAAGAACTCCTGTCAGTGGAGGGCAAAAGAGAGGCTGGGACAAGTCTATGGTCCAATGAATCTCTGGCAGACAGCACCAGCATAGCCAATCTGGAGCTACAAGACACTACAACTCAGTGTACTGAGGACCAAGAAGACAAACGTGAAGATGACCTAGATATGGAAATGACTGAAAGTGGATCTGGCGAAGGCTTGTGTGACATTGAACAACTAGACAGTCCATTAGCTAGGATAGACAAATATAAGACACAGGGTGACATCCAGGCAAAGCCACCAAATATATTAGTATATTGTGGCAAAAAGAATGCCACAATAAAGTTTGAGAGCATAAAGGCTGTGCTTGAACAATGTCTGAACATGGATCGTTATGTTATTTATCATCTAAAGTATGACATGATACACAGCACACCGTGGGCAGACAACTCTGAACTGTTGGTTATTGCTGAGGTCAATCTGTATGACCAGTGTGATGACCTATTCTGTCAGTTCTTTGAAAGTGGTGGAAAGATCATAAGCTTTGGAAGCAGTTTGGATGCCATGTTTCTGCCGAGACAGGAACTGAGGAGTGGTAACAGTATTTCTGTTGTCAGTTACCACACCTGGAAAAATGTGCCACTCCTGGGGGGTAGGTTCTGTTACAATGTAGGCAAGACAACGCCAACAAACACAGAGCTGACCGAATTAGCCACTGATGAAAACGGACATGTGCTCATGGTGGCAGTATCTCAAAAAAATCCAAAGGATACTTCTGGTCAAGTGGTGTTGTCCCAGGTAAACATTTAATTTTATTTTAAGCCGCACACGACAATCTTTCTGTCATATGGTGGCAGCAAATTTCTATTCTTGGAGGAGAAAACCTGAGTGCTGATATACCCGGCAAAATACAGGTATCACCTACCTTCAACAAGATAACTGGCAAACTTGCTCATACATGTATCATTAACTTACATGTTAAGTACATGTACATGTTACATACATAATACATGTATCATTAACTTAGGTGCCAGCGAGACTCAGACTAATTGTACTGTGTGTAATACATGTATAAGGTCTTAATCTCAACAAAATCTCCAAGTTTGTTATACAAGGTAGCCCCCCCCCCCTCCATTTAGCTTTGTGGTAACACTTTGCTAATTCAATTACCCCCTCTGCTATCTGTATTATTTCCATACTGTATTCCTTTTCCATAATACTATTCCAGTGACAGTGAAACCAGCCTTTTTACAAAGACCTATATAAGGAAAAAAAATAGAAAGAGGGTCTTTGTATAAAGGTTGATTTGTGTATAAATTGTACAACTGGGCATAACAAAAAACAATATCTGTGAACAGACGGTCTTTATATACCGGTACAGGTGGTCTCTACAGCAAGTTTTACAATACTTAGTTAAGCAGCAGTAATTGACTAAGTTAGAATGTAAAATTACCTGTAAATATAACTTAAAATGTATCTCAGTGGACAACTAAACAATAAACATTATCTATGGTGCAATTTACAAGTAACTTTGTCCCAACTGCAGGTCTATCACACACTGAGGTATCCCCAGGCCTAGGGTATTTAGTTTTTTGGGAGAACTCTGAAAGGGGTGTGTTGTATGCATACAAATTTGCACATGTGTACACACATCTAATGCTTTTCACTGATTAATTCCCATAGTAATGACCAAAACAATAACATTAAAGGAGCACACATTATACTCTCAATTTACTACAACCCAGAATGTATATTTCAAAATATTTATAAGAGTTATTTCCCTTTCGACAGTGTCACTATATTTACAATACACACCCATACAAAAAAAAACCCAAAACAAATGAAAACACCCACACAAAACATCTCTCCTATTTCAGTTAAGTTCACTTCCTTGTCATTTGTGAGTGAGAGGAAACATAAGCTATCATGGCCCAGTGGTTAGAGTATTCGACTTCGAATCGAAGGGTCCGGGGTTCGAATCCGCATGGCACGCCGCTTACGGCTGGTCGTCCCTGTCCTGACGAGACAGTAAAAAACTAAGTCCCATGTCACAGTAGGTGTTGTTATTTTAAAGAACCCTCCCTGCTCTTTGGCCATAAGTGCCGAGCATTGGCAAAATTTGTCACCCTTCATCGGCACATAGTGGCGTCTCTGTATGATTGAAATATTCTTGAGTTGGACATTAAACAACAATTAAACAACAACATAAACTATCACCCCTTCATCAAAATCTGCATTAATGTCAAAAAGTTATATTTCCCACCTATGGTAGATATAAGATGTCCAAACCTGTACATATAATTCATTGTAATGTGTAAAGATAGAATTTTGTTTCATATACAGCTCATGACCAATATTTTCTGCTTTCATGGTAATATAAAAAAAAACCCAAAAACTCATGGTCAAAGTGAATTAGAAACACCTTGAGTTCAACTTCATAATCTAAATCAGTGTTTACTCAATGTTTCAATTTTCTCCTAAGCCACCCCCCTGAAAAAAGTTACATCCATGAATATGGAGTTATGATCACTAAGTGTCCTTGTTACTGTTTTACCTGTATGTCTACTATTAACCCAGCTCTGTGACATATCTCAGTTTATGAATGGATTATTTTTTTTATCTCAAAACAAAAGACTCAGTTGTTTTGGAAAATCTGTCTCTATTTTTACATTTGTTGATCGACCTTATCTTTTAATACAGATATTTATACTTTCTATTCCCACAGGTCCTCCTAGATCAAGATCCCACAGACTTTGCCAAAACACCAGAGACATTTGACAAACTTAAAGCTTCCAACACGACCAGGTTTGAAATTTTGGTTCACCTGCTGTCGTACCTTGGTGTTGATTGTACAAACACAGTGATACCAGACCTGACAGCATGCTATCTCCTGACCAAACAAAAGGTAAGTCCCATGTAGTACATCTGACCTGTATCACTGTTGTTATTCTACTGATATCCACACTGGTAAATGTGCTGGCGTACCTAGATGATACAGTAGGGAATGTGTTAACCTTTACACACAGAATAATGCCTAACTGGAGTGATAGAACCGAAAAGCCATCACGAAACGAAAAGCGTT
>JACSZP010028878.1:0-12031 GCA_016161895.1 Pinna nobilis
AGTCTTATATAACGTCAGACGAAACCGTAAGTCTTATATAATGTCAGACGAAACTGTAAGTCCTATATAACGTCAGACGAAAAGTCAGTCTTATATAATGTCAGACGAAACTGCAAGTCTTATATAATGTCAGACTAAACCGTAAGTCTAATATAACGTCAGAGGAAACCGTTAGTCTTATATAATGTCAGACGAAACCGTAAGTCTTATATAATGTCAGACGAAACTGTAAGTTTTATATAACGTCAGACGAAACTGTCAGTCTTATGTAACGTCAGACGAAACTGTAAGTCTTATATAATGTCAGACGAAACCGTTAGTCTTATATAACGTCAGACGAAACCGTAAGTCTTATATAATGTCAGACGAAACTGTAAGTCTTATATAACGTCAGACGAAACCGTAAGTCTTATATAACGTCAGACGAAACTGTAAGTCTTATACAACGTCAGACGAAACAGTCAGTCTTATATAATGTCAGACGAAACTGTAAGTCTTATATAACGTCAGACGAAAAAGTCAGTCTTATAAAATGTCAGACGAAACTGCAAGTCTTATATAATGTCAGACTAAACTGTAAGTCTTATATAATGTCAGACTAAACTGTAAGTCTTATATAACGTCAGACGAAACCGTAAGTCTTATATAACGTCAGACGAAACTGTAAGTCTTATATAATGTCAGACGAAACCGTAAGTCTTATATAACGTAAGACAAAACCGTAAGTCTTATATAATGTCAGACTAAACTGTAAGTCTAATATAACGTCAGACGAATAAGTCTTATAGAACGTCAGACGAAACTGTAAGTCTAATATAATGTCAGACAAAACTGCAATTCTTATATATTGTCAGACTAAACTGTAAGTCTTATATAATGTCAGACTAAACTGTAAGTCTTATATAACGTCAGACGAAACCGTAAGTCTTATATAACGTCAGACGAAACTGCAAGTCTTATATAACGTCAGTCGAAATAGGTAGTCCTATGAAATGTTTATCGAAGCTGTATAACGTATGTAATGTCAGTTTGGAATGAAAATGTTCGCAATATGAAATATCTGACAGAAAGCACTCTACATAAGACCAAAAACAGATAGTTATCCAAACAATTTGTCCGTTCTTAAGACCTGTTGGTGTATAAAGCTGTAACAGGGACTAGCGAATTGAACATTATATCTTTGACTTTGAATGCTAAAAAACTGCTGGTTGAAAGAGAGAAAAATGTTCAATGTTTCGAAACTTAAACGAATGCGAGTATATGATTGAATTCGCTTATTTTAGAAAGTTGAAGTACCAAATTAAAGCACATAACTTAAGAGAGAATTCCGAAAAAAGACCGTCGAGTCAGGTACATTTGAAATGTTTTCCAGATTGAAAAGTATTAGAAGCTAGGTCGTCCCAACGTACGTACAACATCTCACTAATCACATTGATTGTGATATCTACTTGGGTGCTCTTCAATAGATGTATCAATTAACATTTTCTTCTACGCATGTAGCAAAAAGAGGGAAACGATCGAACAAGTCTGGCATGCATCAGTTTATAGAAATAAAAATAAGATACCTTGTTTATTTTAACATGACCGTCTATCTTTTGAATGTAATACGCCACAAGGATCCCTAGTAGGTACGGTCCTATTCTACAGTATGGCTTCACATAGTAAACTATGAATGTAACTTCCCTACATGAAATAAAAAAAGACGAATGAGACTTATAACATTAATAAATACAGAACTTCCAAATGGAGACGTGTGACTATACATTTAACCCAAGAACAGTCTATTGTATCAAACTTCTAGACTTCTTAGATTTAAATAACAAGTTTATACAAGTTAAATATCAAAATGAGACTGTCATTGCCATATTCTTCAAAGCAAAATTTTTCAGTGTATAAGATTTTGATTCAACGAGCGTAATCTACTGTATGCCTTTCCCACCGATCCTATGATATTTGTAGAAGTTTTTATTTAATAAGAGATAAAACGTCACATGGGAATATACTTACGATACGTCGTCTGTAGCAATAGTATGAGGCTGCAACTCGTAAATATAGGAAATAATCCCGGTGACCACGGATGAAGCCAAGGTAGTAAGGATGATCAGTGCTACTCCTAAGCGTTCAGAACTGTGTTGAAATGAGTGAAGAAGACAGTCTGAGAAATACGTATATGACGAGAGAGAGAGAGAGAGAGAGAGAGAGAGAGAGAGAGAGAGATCAAAATTATGTAAAGTAATGAATAAACCGTTATACGCAATAAAAAAAGCACACAAATCCAAAAATGCACATACACAAATGAATATGTAAGTGAATGATTTTTGTGTCCCACTACTTCGTCTTTAATATTTTTTATCTAAATTTTGACCATTTGCCAAGTGAAAACAATTTCAATTGAGAAAGCCACAGTTTAATTTATGTAATGTATACAAATTAGATTTCATCAATACACGTAACTTTCATTATGAAATGTATACAATTTTATCAACTAAAAATTGCTTACTTACAATGGAAAACATTCATGTACCACGTGATTACTTAAAAGTTTCTGCGGTACTAGTATCTCCAATGGTGTGGAACGTTGAGAAGGCGTTATCGCGGGATAATGTCTTCTTACGTCACTATATCTTTCATAGAATCAATTGTTCCGGACAAACGTTACTGGGTATCACGTAGAACGTGAATGTTTTCCATTATGGATGATTTTAATTGTAATTTTGTGTGTGCAAAAGACCTCAATATTTCCAGTGAAGAAATATAATAATACTTACAACAAAAATGGTACAATGAACAGGGGAGAGACAATGTAAAACTGCATATCGTTAGCCAGGTACCACGTCCAATCCATACACTGAAAAATTGTGTAAGTCAGAATGGTTTATATTGCGCACGCATCTGAACATGAAGATAGTTACAGATTAATGTCTAAATATCATTGCTTTCTCTTCAGGGCTCCATGATTTGACAGTATTGCTGGGAATCAAGGTTTTATTCGCGAACATTTTATTTTGACATAGTTGTAGGAAAAATCTATTTGCGAGAATAAATGTTTTGCTTAATACTCAAAACCGGAACAATCGTAAAACACTAAGAAGACTTCTTTTACATGATTAGTCCCGAAAATATGGTGTTACAAAAATTATGATAGCGCCGAATCGCCAAAATAAAATTCCGCAAAATGTTCCGTATTTTCAGTATCAATGGCTTGTTTAGTGCTCGAGCCAAGGCCAGGTTTCTGTCCCATCTACGTTCACAACTTTTAGACTCCAGTGCTCTTAAATAAAGGTACTTACATTTAGATACAGATTTACACAGCGCGAACCTATGTCCTATGTGAAATGACGTCAAACTTGTCAGAATAATGCCAAACAATAGTCCTGCGCATTTTGAGGTAATAAGGCAAGCTAACCTTAAATTGGCAGTAGGAAAAATTAATCTACAGCCAATATTTTCATGTCTTTTCAATGACAGATACAAGTGTGGAAAAAGCGGTGTGATAGCGTCATTCCGAGGGATGGTGATTACAAGATATATTGAAATATATATATATTTCTTATTAAATTTCTATTCGAAAGGAATGTAAATGACAGCATGGTCGTCTAATTTCAACAGAAAATTTCGAAGCTTGACCGAAAATGGACAGGGTCTGGAATTTGATATCCTTTCCAAAAATGAAAAGCATGCAGGAAAATCGCAAACCCTTCCAATAGAAACCATCATGCGGTTAAATGCTAGTGGTGGGAGGTTTCTATCAAGTTCACAATAAACAGAGATACTTAAAAAATCTAAATGTCACCCATTGTTTATCCGTGACATTGTATGAAAAGGTTATATAGAAGACAATACCATGTGCTTATAAAAAACGTTGACATTTAAAGAATGGTGTAGTTTCCTTCAAAACACTTGCATTTTGTAAAAATAATCGAACCTGCTTTAAGAGACCGTCCAAGGTACGGATAAAATGGTCACATATGACAGATGGTCCCTTAGGTCAGGTAATGTACATAGCAAACCTTTTTTTGGAAACCATATATAAAGGTCACATAAGAATGATTGTTCTTTAATTCAGTTGGTCCCTAAGGCGGGATAGAATATTACAATTGTTTTGTGTGAAATGAAAAAGCGATAATTGTTTTTATTACCATTTCATCTTGGCTTGAAACAAAGTTTGAAATGTAGAGCAGGTTGTACCACCAGGTTTTCTTACAAGAATCATACTCCATACCATTAGCCGGCCATAGAGGACCATTGTAAAAATGTCTGGACAATCCAAGCAATAGAAACAGTACAACAAAGTATGTCGGTGATAATCTGTAAAGGATAATTAAGGCACACATTAAGCTTGAGCCTTACGGCGTAATATTTACATACAGACTGCAATTTCCTTCCTTGCACCCTATATTGAACGCGTGTGTTCAACTTTCAATGGCCAACAGTGTGTCGCCCGAGCTTTACAGAAGCAAACTGCTTTACTTGAAGTTGGCGACTGAATAGATGTATATCGGGGAAAGCCTTTCTTTTTACGCCTAGTGAGCTTTTGTGTTGCAAGTCTCTGACATTTTGACGAACTAATGAATAAAAATTAAAAATTTGTTTGATCTTTAACGATTGCAATATACTATTGCAACACACAAACACACACATCCCGTTAACGACCAGAGATGCAAGGTTCATTTACAATGAGCCTGCAGTCATTTTGTTCATATGCTGTATACGGTACAGAACGACTTTCCCATCAAATCGGGGCTATTTGTACACATTTACGATGCAAGAACAAGGAGCTATTTTCAATGATTACATCGATCAAAAGCTAATACTGCAGCCGATTTTTAGTGACGAGCTCGCGTTTGTTGACATAGAAACAAGCCTACAGCGCAGACTTAGTACGAATTTCCAGTCAAAGGATTGATAAGCTGATCGAAACAAATAATATAAATACACTGGTGACGGTCAATTTTCAAGAACAAGAAATACTGGAATTCCTCATTTCAACTTTGTGGTATTTTGAATCTTCATCTTTTTTCAGTATCTCAGGAAAGAAAATAGGAACTGAAGCTCTTACTACAATTATTTCTCTTATTGGACAGCTGTTGAGCTTTTATGTCATACGACACCCCCCCCCCCCTCCCCACACACACATAAAGCCATTTTATCTGAAGAATTATGGGCCAAAAAGACTGCAGTTAAATAGGAAATTGAGACAATTTATTAATTATAAGGAATAATCTGCATTCGTGCTTCACAGAATTTACCTACGAAAAATAGCAGTGATGTTAAAGTCAACCACAAAAATATAAATGAATAAATAAATAAATAAATAAATAAATAAATAAATAAATAAATAAATAAATAAATAAATAAATAAAAAATAAATAATGCAAAAGCATTTTTAAATAATCTAAGTATGTATCAAATTTTGTTTTCTCATATTTTCTGGTTCTTTTGAGGGGGGTTCTCCAAAAGACAGAGATCCCTTTAATTATCAAATTTAAGTCCAATCTCAAAGTGAAAACACTATTAACAAGCTTGAAAAAAATCACCTATAGATTGTTCTGACGAAAGTGTAAAAAGAATGCGTAATTTATTCGTCAAGACTCAACACTAACTACTAGGTCATCACAACAGCTAATAGTGTCGTCATCGTAACAAAGACACAACATCTATATTACAAACCACTTCCAAAGAATTCTAACGATAATTATTTTTCAAAATAAATATAACACAAGCCTAAAGAGGTAAAAACATGCGTATTAGTCTTAGTTTATTAACTGTAACCTCAAGGCCATGGCATGACTCTATGACTTGAACCCCCCCCCCCCCAAAAAAAGCATAAAAAACCAAACAAATAGGAATCAGAACAGTTGATTTAAACGAAATTGCGTTTATTACTGTCTTTGGGGCGTCGGCTCTTAGAAAGTTTAGGAAAGTACCGCGTGGTACAATAGTTTGTCTACAAATTAACATACCTCCAAAATCTGTGTGCGTAAAACTTTAGCCAATTTATTTTTCCGTTTTTTCTTTTCCACTCTTTGAAAAAAGTAGTGGCCACAAGACATGCACTGAAAAGAGAGAGAATGTATTAAAAGACAATAATATAAGTTTGACACATGTTAGTTTTCATTATGCCACTAAAAACGAGGGAGGAGGAGGGGGGGGGTTTAATAAAAAGAAATTGTTCTCTAAAATAAGACGAATTAATCATAATCATTTTTTTTCATGTTTGATATAATTAATACACGCATTTTACAGTATTTCAAAAACGTGCAGTACCTTAAAATACTTAGCAAATCGATATTTACTTTCTTTAAATGAAAGCCACGTAGCTAAAATATTTAAATACCATTATCAAAACTCATCAAATAAAAGAACAGACTACATTGGAAGAATAAAATGAAAACTGGAGTTTTTGAGAAGAACGAAAATGAATCCAAGAATGGGATTGAAATATGGGAAAGGTCAAAATCATCTGCTTGCTAGCATCACCCGTCACGTTCGTTCTATAAATGAAATACAATTAGAATAGTCGCGTTCAAGCAAGAAGCCCATTTGGAGAACAATGAATCATGCATCAGCATAAAACAGCCCCCCCCCTCTCTCTCTCTCTCTCTCTCTCTCTCTCTCTCTCTCTCTCGTCAATTGTTTCGCCTTGTTACATGCACGTATAAAGAGTTAGTTTATGGACTGTTCCGCCAACCTAAACATTTTCTATATCAACCGTTTAGGGATACTTTTAAACTTGTTTAAGCAATACTATGGCAGTTAAACAGATACATAAATTCATTGCCTGTTGCAATGGTTATATTGCAGTTAACTTACGCTTTTATTAGAATAGACTATTGAATCTGTTCTTAAATGATTAACAACTACATGTAGCTACGTTCTGTACTAGATTACTGAATGTCTCAGAAATATGTCTTACATCATGCTTATGCTGCCAAAGCAAATATCCCTATTGAACTTTATTCCGTCTTCACGTCGTTCCAACTCAGTTAAGAAAGAAGCACTTTGACAAATAAATATTTAATTAGATAAAGATATGCAAGATGGATATTCTTCTTAAAATAGAGTGAAATCTCTTTTACTTCGGTAAGCAAGAAGTCTGGTAATACATTTACCTTACACTTCGTTTACGCCGTTTGCCAGATGAGACTAATTCTTCGATACATAACGTAGGTGATACGACAGGTGCCGCGCGTGTAGCAGGCGTTACATATCCTTCCGGAGCACCTGAACTCACCCCGGTTTTATTGGGGTTCGTGTTATTCCATAAGTTTTTCATGTTGTTGTGTAGTTGTTTTGCGTTTTGTGTTGTCTCCTTTTGGTTTGGTCACTATGTCGTCCGTTTTTTGAGTTTTAAATTTTGAGTGCCCCCTTGGTATCTTCAAATTTATCTTTTATAAGAGACATGTTATCGCATTGCTCCTATAACAATATTGTTTATTGTTCTATCATATCTTATTTGAACGAAGTTTCGAGAATAATTACACTTACCTCATGATAAAAAAGGTGTCAACAGAAATGGTGCCATTATATATCACTTGTGTGACTAGTCTATCCACAATTTCAGGAATAAAGACAAACGAATTTGCTGCAATAATAATAATAATAAAACATGAATTAGGCTGAAAAAAAAAAAAAACAGAACAAGGAATTTTGTGACGATATGCCTCTTCCTCCCGGGCACTCGATGTCACTTCTCTGTTGGTTCTCATGATCCGACACGATTAATTTAATTTCCTTTTCATTTGCTGAGTGTGTCAAATTAACATATCTCTGTTTCCATGTTTAAGATTAACGCCACACTTGACACTCTTTAGATAAATTAGTGACGGCCATTTTTTTATTCATGAAGAAGAGAATCTTGTTATAAAAGTGCTCAGAAAGAGAATACTGCATCTTAAAATCTGAAAAGGTTCGGACCTTCCGGAAATAAGCTTAACGTGATGCTCTAATAATTTGTGTCATTAGAATGATTTTTATGTTATCTCAATTTTAATACTTTAATTACCTATCAATACCCAAACTACAAATTCTTCTTAAGGTGTTCTTAACTGACAACATAATTAGATTTTGCAGAGTTTTGGAAAATAAGAATTATCAAAAATGTCATTTTTATGGATAACAATTTGCAAGTATTTTACTTTAGCTCTAAATCTTCGTTATAAATGACATTTGTCTTTGATTTTTTAGTAACTAGAACTATCAAAATGGCTGATTTTATATTCGATTTATTGTTCGTTCATTCAATATATATTTTCCGTAATCCTGTCTTTCTGATATTAAGTTTTATTTTGGATTGAAAAAAATGATGGAATAACTTAAGCTAAGATTTGGGCAAATATTCTTCAGAATGTAATTCAGTTTCATTCGAAGCTGTGTTCAAACTTTTCAAAAAATGTATGAACAAACTGTTGCATTCTTAAATAACCTCACAGAAGTAATAACTTACAAAACGAAATTGTGCCGTACAGGTAAGTGTGGCAGAGTATGATCCATGACATACTCAAGAAGCGTACCCCATGAAATGATGAGTATGGACCCTTTGAAACAGTTGAAACATCCAGAATTTTCTTCGCATTGTGGTATAGAGAGAAATATAACATCTTTTCTCCGATTTTTTCTGAAAATAAAAATAGTTTATACCAATATAAATTAGCGTCGTTAACATAATCTTTGTTAATTGGGTGAAACATTTCGAAAAAATAAGTTCATTTAGAGAGCAGTATTGCAGTTTTCATTTGACTACTTTACTCAAACAAACTCTTAATTTCGAATTACATGAAATCAGGTATTTTGCTGTGATCAAAATTTTCCATCTCAAGCAAAGAAAATAATTCATATGTTCTGTTTAAATTGATTAATATTGTGTAACAAATATTTCGTCAATATGACTAAGCTTATCACTATTAAGATGCATGTATGAACTTTTCCGTGTGAATTTTGAATATTTACCCTGACAAATTTGAAATGATCAGACAGCGATATATTGGAATAAAGTTAAAACTTCCGGACTAAATTTAAAGCGGACAGGAATTTGAAACTGCATTTTTCATTTTGAAAAATATGGTTCAGTAATCCGGGCGCTTCATTAATCCGGATGATTTACAGAAGGGTCAGGGTAAAAGAGGATCACTGTATATGGATAGTTTCGAGCAATGTCGCTGAGCTTCAATAACCACTGTAGATAGTTTTCAAAGGCATTAGAAACATATAACGAATGATCAATTAAAATGACACATAAAGAGTCATATAGTCACAAAGAAAGTCTATATTACTGAAGAGGGGACAATTCATTTTCATGGAAATAAATGTATCATGTTCTTACCTAAAGTTGTCGGGCGTTTATTTACTTTACCATTGCCAATAAGAGGACTCTTTTCGGAGATTTCTCCATTCATGTGACGTTGGTCCTTATCGCCATCAATATCAATATAACTTGAACTTCTCTTCAAAGCGGAAATGGACCTCGATATATCATACAACGTTGCCAGCAATAGAATCGATCCGTATAGGCCACAGAACACTCTGTAAATAAATAAATGAATAATAATAATAAAAAAAGAATTAATAATCATTCTTCACCTTTTAGCACGATAGCGCACGTCTTCATGTTGCGATTGTCCACCTTGATTTCCTCTAGCAACTTGACGTTGACGTGTTATTTTGCCTGTCATTCACCCGATCAGTGGCTAAAACTGTTTGATAATCCAAGTCCTAGTAAACATGACAATTTGATCATGGTCTTAACGCGGGAAACAATAGCAAATATCCAGCGGGATGGGACCATGTGTCCGGAAGGAGTCAGCGTCCCCTGTTTACACAGCCACCGTTCCATATGTTCCACGGAAACCCCACGAGAGCTGAAATGTCAATTTCGGTAGTAAAAAGGCACATGATCTTGAATCAAGAATTGTATGATTTTCTACACGTGAAGTTTATTTTGTCAATGAGTCTAAAGGTAAAATGTAAATATGCTTCTTTTCTTTATTTAATGTAAAGTCATTTTGTTACATATACGTAAATTACAAACACTTAATTCATACATACAAGGCAGTAATAGCTAATTTGTTTGTTGGCGGACTTGGATCTTTACACCAGACATCTTCTACTTCTATTGTTATATTGTCAGGGATGTCTTGATTTGCCATTTGTTGTTCTATGACTGAAATATCAAGAAGGTCATGCATCAATTATAACATTTGAAATTTGAATTTCAATCTCAGCCAACAATGTAACAATATATCTTTACCCTGATCTAAAAAAAATGCAGATACATGTAGTAAAACAAATACAAGAAGTGCGGTACAATCGATGGACAAATCATTTCTATGGGTTTTGTGATATACATGTATCTATAATTATTTTTCCAGAACCTTCACTACACAATTGTAGTAAAGGGTAGATGAATAACGGGTATTCTGTGATGACAAAAATTTAATTTGGCAGTGAAAGCATTTAAGGGAAGTAGAAGATGCTTCGGCGACATTCAAAGTTCAGATACAAGTTTCATTAATTGCTCCCTTTGATCCATTTACAGGACTGTAGAATTGAACAGGACTCGTCAACGGGGTAAACACAATATACGTTAGACCATTTACTTACGACTCGTAATAAAAAGAAACATAAAAAACACTGTATCTACCAAAAAAAATGACATTTATCGATACAGTCTAACCTGCCTTAGCGAACCACTGAATAAAAGGAAAACCTGTATTATGTGACCCAGCTGAGTGGTTCCCAACAATTGTTTTTCCTATATAAATCACCTGAATTAAGATACCACCTGTCATGTGACCCTTTTTACTGCTTCCCTTTGACGATCTCTTAAAACAGGTTCGACTGTATTTATCTTATAATATATATATGTATCTTAATGAGATAGAAATGTACACAGTATTGAAAGTTTTCTTCAAGTACAGGAATAACTCNNTTTCGGTAAGTGTATTGACCCAGTTTGCAATTACAATGTTTTATGAATAAGACAAAGTTACAAACAGCGGGCTTTTACTTCATAACTCATATATAAAACTCAAAAATAAATAGAAGAGGAGATAAACAACTAAATAACTAAATAAATAATAAATCAATTGATAAATAAATAAATGAATAAATAAACCAAAAACCCAAGAGTTGGGCAAACACGAAAAAAGGGTATGCCCGAGGTGGGATAATATATTTAGGGAGTGTAAGCCTCCTTTGTCGACCGGTCAAATCTGCCGTGGACCTGTATCTTGATCAAGTAAATAGAGTGACGTGTAGTCAAAATCAATTTGTGACAAAGGTCCAGCAATTGACACGTCATACAACATTCTATTCGATGACAGTTTATATTGGCAAAGTATATCATTATTACGAATTTACAGAATGCTGAATTTAAAGGAGACTATTGGAATCTGTGTAACATTAACTTATTTGTCAGTAGCGTGCCTCGATAAAGAAAATTATCATCCGCAGAACAGCCGTTTGAGTATCGGGTCATCTGAGAGACAATAACACTATTTGCAGGTTCTCACCGAATAATGCTTCATGAATGAGTGAAAATGACGATGGGTAAACTGACGCCATCCCGTTGGTTATGAAGATCAATTGATTTTCTACCATTAACATTTATGCTCAATCAAATATCTATGTACGAGATAGACGTGCTAGATCTTTTGGTTTTTTTTTATCTTTTCCAGTTACGACTGTGATTCATTCTATCCTTAATTTCATCTGTATTCGATTTTGGACAGGTAGACAGGAGTACACCTTCATAATACCTGGTCCCACGTGTGCAGTTTGTGTTCCTCATTAATTCACCGGATGTGTGTTGTATTGTGTAGGAAGATAAAGGCAACGAACAATTATCAATTTCATAATTCCTAGAAGGAATACAAAATAGACAGTTAGACAAATACGGAGCCATGGATATACCAGAGGTGAAATCAGATGTCTAGGAGGGGTAATTAAGCATCACCTCTCTACTGGTTACACCTGCATGAATCAAAGTGTGAATAGCGTTGTAACCAATACGTCAGACAGCATTGGACCCTAT
>JACSZP010028883.1:1438-15947 GCA_016161895.1 Pinna nobilis
AATATATGTAGATATCTTCACCTACTAGAGGTCGAATTTCATTCTTTTCCACCCTGAAATAAATGCTATAAATGCTATGCATTTGTGGTAATGCTATACCCTTTGCTTACTTTGAAAAACAGTCCCACCTGCTTCGTTATGCAACGTCCAAATACGTCTCCAAGAGCAGAAGAGTTACAATCTCTAAACTCCCGTATTCCTAACAGATGGAGAATCATTCAACAAAGTATGAATTAGTTTCAGGGATCACTCTGACCTCACTTTTGGCCAAGACTTTCATCATCTTGTTTGGCATTTGAGAACAAAGACCACACATTCCATCCAGGGATATTTCACCAAACTTATTTAGGGCCTCCGTGGCCGAGTGGTTAGGGTGTTCGACTGTAAATCGCAAGATCCGAGTTCGAGCTGCGTAACGCCACTCCACGGTTGGCCATCCCTGTCTTTCGGATGAGACAGTAAAANNTCCCTGCTCTACGGCCAGCAGTGCCGAGCATTGGCAAAATTTGTCGCCCTTCACCGACACACAGTGACGTCTCCATTTGAGTGAAATATTTTTGAGTGGGACGTTAAACAACAAATACAACAACAACAAATTATGAATTAGTTTCAGGGATCACTCTGACCTCACTGTTGGCCAAGACTTTCATCACCTTGTTTTGCATTTGAGAACAAAGACCACACATACCGACCAGGGATATTTCACAAAATTTGTTTTATCTGCTGTCTACCACTCAACCATTTGGTCTATGAATTTCTTGATTTCGGGGCCCCATATTTGCCAAATTTTTGCCTTTCACAAATATACAGTCTACCCTGCCTTAACGACCCACTGAATTAAAGGAAAACCTATCTTATGTGACTTAAATGAGTGGTTCCAAAATGGGTTTTTCTTATATAAATCACTTGAATTAAGAGACCACCTGTCATATGTGACCCTTTTTGCTCCTTCCCTTGGACGGTCTCTTAAAACAGGTTAGACTGTAGTTGCTTCTATAAAACCTAAAAAAAAAACCTAAATATCTACATAATGTACATCTGTGATGGTTCAACATTTTTGCTCTTTCACTTATGGGGACTTCCTGCATCCCTGAATTACTGTACTGAAGGAGTTCTTATTTCTTGATATTCCTAAAAACTCTACATTGTTGTATCATTGTTCATCATGTTGTTGCAAGATCTGCACATACAATGATGAACAAGGCTCAAAAGTAATGTAAAGGATTATTTTGAAAAAAACTACTTAGAACTTACTACATCACTTAGTATTGATCAGAAAAATGAGCTAACTTACCTCACGACATCTGCAAAATTACACACAACTAAGTTAGAACAGGAGGCTATGGCTCTCATTGAGGCGTCCGTCAGTCTCTGACAGTCAGCTACATACAGGTGTTCTAATTCTGTACAGCTTTTACCTATAGCTTTAAGTGCGCTATCTGACACTCTATGGTTACCTGTAAAAGAAGACGAATATGCAATTATAAAACAGAAATCAGATTGATTCCAATGATCTCCTCAGAATTAAGTAATTAATCTACTTGTAAATTAACTGTCAATCACTTCAAACTGGTCAATAATTGCTAGATATGTTTCTAGATCAAACATGAAGTCTTTTACTAGTAAATTAAAAGCAGAAACTAGATAATTAAAATTCCAATGTTAAAAATCCAAGATAAATCCAAAAACACATTTTCTACTACAAAAACAACACTCAGCCAAGTGCGTTTGGTTATAGAAACTTCTGTTAGATGGAGGGGAATGTATTACCTTCTATTCTTAGTTTCTTTAACTTCTTGTTATTTGCCAGTCTCTTGAACGCTTCGTCCGACAGCAGCGGTGAGCCCAGTATAGACAAAGTGTGTATTTTTGTGCATTTTGCCGCTATTGCCTGGAATTAGAAAGAGTCTTTGATCAACTTTACTATAGATAATATGCACGTGAGACTCTATCGCAGGTTATAATATCACCTATACCAACCGTTTATTAATATAATTCTACTGTTTAGATATACCCCTAGTTAAAGACTGAAAAACTGTGTCACAGACAATGCTGGCATACTATAAATCCAGAAACTTTCGCAGAACTTTATGTAGTGAATCAACGGTCATATAATTATTCACGATTCTTTATTTTTGCGCTTGTGAATTTTAGTTCATTAATTTGTGTTGTTTGATGCATTTTAATATCAGGTTATTATATTTAGCGAGGACTTTATTTTCACGAGTGAGTGTTCTCGCATAATTATGCGAAAATAAAATTCTCGTGAATATTACTGGATTTACAGTACTAAAGAAGAAACCTCATTGCTCAATGGCCGTAAGTGGTGAGTATAGACCAAAATTGTAACTCTTCACTGGCATTCTGTGACATCTCCAATTACATATAAGTGAAAAATTCTGGAGTGGAACATTAAACAACAACAACAAATTCAGATTACTGTAAATTCAGAAACTTTAGCAACATTTTATTTTGGCGTATCGATTATCTTACATTTGTTCGCGAGTGAATATTTTCGGGAGTTTAAAAGCAAACGTAACGAACCAATGTTGTATAGTGTCACGCCAATAAAACCGGATTTGCATTACATATACAACAGTACCTTTCTTGAGAGACTGTCAATGTTTAAGATATTCCTCTGGACATAAAAAAAAAATAATTTCAGAAAGGCTGCACTATTTAGGCTGTAGGAATAGTTTCTCTAGACTGGCTTCAAAATCTTTACAAACAGATTGCTTGTCACATACATGTATGACAAAGTTAAAATTGGTGTAGGAATAGTCTTTCTAGTAAAGTTTTAAAATCTTTACAAAGAGACTACAGTCCAACCTGCCTTAACGACCCACTGAATTAAAGGAAAACCTGTCTTATGTGACCTAAATGAGTGGTTCCCAAAATGTTTTTTTCCTATATAAATGACCTGAATTAAGAGACCACCTGTCATATGTGAACCTTTTTGCTCCTTCCCTTGGATGGTCTCTCAAAACAGGTTTGACTGTACTTATTGTGTATTTAGATGACTATATATAAAGCTGTTAGATAAACAAGAATGGAGAAAGCAAGTATGACTTACATTTATACATTCATCATTCAGGGTGGGGAAGTCGTTCATGATGAGTGTCTGTACACTGGTGCAGCCCATAGCCAGGCTTTTGAATCCATCTGGGGTAATCTGTAAAAATTGTAAATAAATAGATAGTATATACAGTTACAGAATATGAAAACAATACATGAAGGAAGAACACTTATGCCTTGGTCAATAGATATCACATCTTATTTGTTTGTTGATTTGCTTTAACTTTACACAACACTCGATTATCATTGTAATATGCTGGTGCCCAGATTTTATTACAAAGGGCCGCATCGGTGTTGGTCCATGCCTAAATTAACTTTGGTATTACCTGTACACAGCCAGAGATATCAAAGAATTCTAGCATTGAGTAATAGAATAAAGACATGAAAGTTAAGCATTCATATATATGACAGCATCATTATTGGTCCTTGCCTTTACTTTTGGTATTACCTGTAGACAGCCAGAGATATCGAAGTATTCTAACTTTTTACTGCATTTCCCTGCTGACAGATACTGAAGTCCTCGGTCTGAAAACTTCTTACAATAGGCAAGACTGAAGAACTGTAGATTCTGGCAGTATCTAAAAAAAAGTTTAAAGTGAGTTAGAACATAATTGACTTATTTCAACTAGAAATCTGTAGACATTTCCTTTTACGGAGCTAATATGAAACAAAAATTACTAGGTCAAACTTAGGCATATTAGTAGAGGAAAATGAATACAGCCGGATTCCGACCAGAAAACCAGAAGGAAAACCGGCCCAAGTATGCCCCATTTATGGGCGGAAAGTTTTGTACGGGTACTGTCATTTTGACAATATTCGAAAAAATATCAAAATTCTTTGTACTTACACATTACCCAACATGTGTATGAAGACCTACTAAAATAGCAAAGTTGTGGCTCTAAAACTGGAAGAGGAGAAAGTTGAATAAAGCATATTTATCTATGTGTATATTTAGATGGACTGACAGGGCAAAATAAAACTGAAAAAATAAAAAAAGTGTTGTTGAGGAATTTGAGAATTATAGTATACTGATTTGGAGATGCTTCTTACAAATGCATTCATAATGACCACGTGGGACAATTTTGAGTAGATTAAGCTTTTTTAAAAGTCCTTTGAATATGACTTTTGAGGTCATATTTCATGACCCCTTTATTCATTTGAAGGGTGGGGGGGGTTAGAGTTACAGAGCGCTTGGTCACAAAGACCTTTTTTGTTGCCCCAATAGAAACATTTGCAAGTGTTCATATCAACCTCTGTATAAATACAGTCTAACCTGTTTTAAGAGACCGTTCAAGGGAAGGAGCAAAAAGGGTCACATATGACAGGTGGTCTCTTAATTCAGGTGATTCATATAGGAAATACCTAATTTGGGAACCAAAATTTAGGTCACATAAGACAGGTTATTTTTTAATTCAGTGGGTCACTAAGGCAGGTTAGGCTGTACTCCCTACCTCTATAAAGACTATACTTCCCTGATAAAGACTGATTTCTGTGTGTCCCTAAGGAGGTATAGTTAAGTTAAGTTTCACTTATATACTTACTTGGATATGGTTCTTAACGATGCATCAGTGATGACTGTGTGGGACAGGTTCAGGTAGAGTAAGATTTTACAGCCCTTGACAACCACTTTCAGAGTTTCATCCTGTAAAATGAAAATGCAAAATGAAGCATTTGTATAATAAATCAATGACAGAACTTAAATATAGCTCTTAGAAAACACATTTAAGGGGTCGCTGGGACCAAGTTGTTAGCGTGTTAGACTTCAAATCGAGAGGTAAGGACTTCAAGCCCAAGCCATGTTGCAATTGGCTGTCCCTTCTCGTTTGGATGAGACAGTAAAAAGCGAGGTCCCTTGTCACAGTGTTGCCATGATAAAGGACCCTCCCTGCTCTACAGCCATAAGTGCCAAGCATATGCAAAATTGGTCACCCTTCACCGGCATACAGTGAAATCTTCATTTAAGCGAAAGATTTTTGAGTAGGAGATTAACAGCAATACAACCAAAAACATTTAAACAACTGCAAATTACAGAACTTGATTTTACATCCAGTATCATGACTATAATACACATTTGTACATAGGAACAGAGTGGAACAAGGCAATTGAGATGAGCAAATATAATCTGACCATATGAGCAGCAACACACACTAAGAAAAAAACAACAAAGATCAGGAGAGTTGCCCATCATACACATATAAAGAAAATTATGTGATTTAAGTCACATATAATTTTTAAGTGATGAATTTCCCTTTCATTTGACAACCAGTGACTTCATAAGAATAATACACTGAATTTCATTTTGATAAAATGAAGTCAATTTTTTCATGGAATACACAAATTGTGAAAATTATTAGAAAGTGCTGAATTTATTATCATAAATGATTTTTATAAGTGATATTTTTTTAGTCAATTCAATAATCAGGTCATAATCCAGGCTCACTCTTTTGGGGGTCTTTATGGTGAAGTTTCACTGTAAACTGCATTAAAAGCAGAAAACAGTTGAACCTGAGTCTACATAAGAATATGTAAGATATACACTACTTACATCAAGTCCAGTACATTCTGACAGATTCAGGTCCTGTATGTTTCTACACTCGCTGATGCTGAGGAAAGTTGGCTGGTGTAGGTGGGCACATCCTCTCAAATTCAGATGAATCAAATATGGCCGACATTTGGCTAACAGTTTTGTTGTAACTCTGTCTGTGACCCTGTCGCATGGAGAGATATTTAGAAATATTTTATGAAAAAAAAATTCAGATTACATTTCTTTAAAAAAATATGAGCAAATAAAAGTGAAAATTAATAAATGTGCAAATTTTGTAGTGCGTGCAGAGCATTGTGTTCATGCAATAAAATAATTAAAGCAAAAATGTTATTAAAGAGCTTGATTGTAAGAGTAGCATGCATAAACAAAAAAGTAATAATAACTTCACTTGCATAGACACTCATTTTCCTCTTGCTAATTATTTTCAATCCATTCAGGCAATGACCTGGGCATTAATCCAGAGACATGCAGAGTATTTTTCCTTAAATCATCGCATATACCAAGCTTCTTCAAAATTTTTCAAATGTTTTTACAGAAATGAACATACTGTATCATTAGAGGATTGATTTGAGTTTTCTTACAGTATCAAGTGACCTTGACATTGTCTGCCTGAACAAGAACCTAGACAAGAACCTACTCTTACCTAGTAAATTGCACGTGACCTTGACATTTCCTTCATGAAACCTACTTCAGAAATATTGATAAACGCACCATAGTAAAAAGACCTTGACATTTTCTACATCATTAAAAGACCTTGACATTTTCTACATCATTAAAAGACCTCGACATTTTCTATATCATTAAAAGACCTTCACATATTCTATATCATTAAAAGACCTTGACATTTTCCACATCATTAGAAGATACTGACATTTTCTACATCATTAAAAGACCTTGACATTTCCTACATCATTAAAAGACCTTGACATTTTCCACATCATTCAAAGACCTTGACATTTACTGCATCACTAAAAGACCTAGACATTTTCCACATCATTAAAAGACCTTGAAATTTTCACATTTTTAAAAGACCTTGACATTTTCTACATCACTGAAAGACCTTGATATTTTCTACATCACTGAAAGACCTTGATATTTTCCTCGTAGTACAATTATCAAAAGAACCTTGAATTTACTACAAAATGTAGAGACCAAGATACATGTTATTATTTTTCAAATAATGCAGTCATACACATTTGTATAACAACCCTTGAAATTTCCCATATACATGGTGGCAAATCATCAGAATCTTGGGGATTGTGTTACTACGTGCTGTTGGTGTATTGTGTTTGCAGTATTAATCTATGTGAATTTCTTTAGAGATCCAACAAACAAATTTGACCTTTATTTGCAAATGAAATTCACAATTCCATATTAATGTTTGGCAAGTTCAACTTTAAAAGAATTGCAAAAATCTGAAGCACAGGTTTGTCTTCCAGTACCAAGATTGCTATGGATAATGTACATGCAGTTTCATCAATAAAAGCTTTCTTCCCCAAGGCTAGTGTAGACTGCACCAATAAAAAACCATTGTGGATTCAGAATGTATACCAAAAGAACCTATATTAGTCTTTTCTAGGAGGAGCTAGATTTCAAAGCAATTTCTATGCACCCCTCTCCAGTGCAGATATTTTGCTGAAAATTCAATCAAGGAAAAAGACAGAATTAAGCATTGCTGATCTATCAAATAAAACTGATCTTAATTCTTCTATAATTTGGTTAAAAAAATTGTGAGAGTTTTTACATGCTTAGGTCTGATGAGTGTTGACAGCGGTGTTGTTTTGGCTTTAGCAAAATTGCTCAAATTGGCTACTAAATTGTATGGATATATATATTAAAAATTTGAAAAACAAAACTTGACGGGAATACTAATGCTTTATTTCAAGGAAGTGGGATGAAATATTTTCATATTCTATGTGTATTTGTAATGATAAAAAGACAAAGAAATTTTAAGTCTGAAAATGTTAACAATAATGTTTTACATTAATTCCTAGGCTTGGCACATTAAAATTTGAGAATTTACAGAAGACTGAGAATTTATTCAAGTACAGCAGTATATATATGCATTACTGAATTCAGATTGGCTGAGAAGCTGCATGGTGTTCAGAAAAATTTCAGACTTGAGTAAATTCTTAAAATTGCAGCACCTTGCCTTGGTACATCTACACATATAATGTATTGGTTTAAACGTTTGTATTAGAGTATTAATAAATACAAACATTTACACTTGTGATCTACACATACTGATAAACAAAAAAATTATTAACAGCACTGGCAGACCCAAATACCGGTAAAACATCAAAAACTATAACTAGAACAAAAGTTGTATAAACAAAAATGAAAGCAAACAATATCTAAAATCAAATTAAGTTAAACTACTGTAACACTTATGTCTACGAAACAGTGGCTATATTTTGTAACTTAGACAATCATTAGCACTGATACAAGAGGACTATATCTACGTCCGATTATGTAACACTTTAAAGAAAAAGCTCCACGTGAGGGTTAAAGCACAGCTACAATTACAAAGTGATACATGAGTTGTAGTGACAGAGGGATCACCGCTGACCAGACGTTAAATGTTGTATCACCATGGTAACACATTACAACATCACACATCAAATTTTTCATCCAAAAAAAGAAAAAGAAAAAAGAAAGAAGTATTTGTGATATATTGATGCCCCCATATGGAAATGTAATTTTGCAGCAAATATCCCTTAAAATAGTTCAACAGATATGGTCCATGCAGGTTTAATTTTCTAAAAAGAAGGTCAAACTTCAAGGTCACAGTCACAAGGTCTAAAGTTTTGGTACCCATTGAAAGGTCATCTCAAAAGGAATACGCAAGTGAAATATGAAAGTTTGACAATTGTATTATAAAGAGACATGTGTTATATGTAATAACTATTGCTTTTTTCTTATTTTGCTTGTACACCGAAGTCCATAGTTCCAGCCAAAGTGAGCCAATTTTAAGATGAGTCAAATCAATGAAAGATAGAACTAGCATCTGTATGTATACATATGCATATACTTTATATAGTATGTATAGATAAAGATTGAAATAAAGTTTTCTCTGAGGCTAAGTTTGGAAAGTTTCCATATATAATTCAACATGCAAACTAGCTGAAGTTCTGGATACAAAGAGAAAGCTTCTGATTATATGATATATCCTAAGTCAAAAAGTCTGATTAAGTACATCTATTGTAGAGACCTACAATGTAGCATGCAAAGACCTGAAAAGGGCATAACAAAACTTAAGAATTTACTTAAGTATAAGAATTTTCTCAATTTATGTCTCTCAACTGATTCAAAATTCAGAATTAGAGGAATTTTCATAGATTCTCAATAACTTAAAGTAAATTCTCAAGGTTGATGGGGTCTTCAAAAGAAAAGGGCACTAGCTTCAATACAGAGGCCAAAGTCAAATTTGAGAATGTCTGATGTGTGAGGTTGTAAAGAGCTCAATTAAAATAGAATATCATTAGGTGCAAACTACAACTGGTCAAGGTAAATAGAGATATATAGAAATGTCCATTAAGATGTCATACCCATAGGCCAGTCTACATATATGTATATAAATTTGTTTTTTACCATACCGAACCAGAGGTAGAAAACGGCAAATCCAAACCAAATATGAAAGTGGAAATCATTCACTTAGTATGAAGTTTTAAAAATTAATACCAAAAGCTGTGAAATCAAAGTATTTGTTGATGGAACCAATAGTCACAGATCATGTTTTAATTATCCCCCCCCCCCCCCCCCCCCCCCCCCCCCCCATCCCTTTTCACCAAAAAAACAAAAAACAAAAACAAAAAAAAGGTCGAGAAAATATATAGTTGTTTATGATTAAGGTCTACAGTCAAACAACAAAATCAATGAAAAAGCAAATATATACATGAAAAACAAAAATTTTAAAAGAAAATCTCCCCCAAAAGAAAAGAAAAAAAACATGAATGAAGAGTATGAAGCAAATCCAGTGAATCGCTACATGTAGTTCCCAAATATGATCCACTGAATAATTAGTTCTCACATTTGACCTAACAAATTATTTGATTCCACATATTATCTAAGGAATCATTTGTTCCCACATACATGTATGATCTAATGATTCAGTAGTTCCCATGTATGATCCAATGAATCATTAGTTCCCACATATGATCCAATGAATCATTAGTTCCCATATATGATCCAATGAATCATTAGTACCCATATATGATCCAATGAATCATTGTTCCAACATACTATCCCATGAATCATTAGTTCTCGTGTATGATCCAATGTAAAATAAGTTCCCACATATGATCCAATGAATCAGTAGTTTCCACATATGATCAACTGAATCACTGGTCCCCACATATGATCCACTGAATCATTAGTCCCCATGTATGATCCACTGATCATTAGTTTCCACATGATTCAATGAATCAGTAGTTCCCACATATGATCCAGTGAATCATCAGTTTCCACATATGATCCACTAAATAATTAGTCCCCCGCATATGATCCACGGAATCATTAGTCCCCATGGATGATCCACTGATCCTTAGATTCCACATGATTCAATGAATCATATTACTTTCCATATATGAACCATTACAAATTATTAGTTCCAACATATGATCCAATGAATTATTAGTCCCCAATATGATCAAACNNTTACAACTTAAATTATAGAATGGTTATACAGAAATTGATTAAATGCAAAATAGAATTTATGCCTGTACATACACATACCAAAAGCAAAAGGAAGAGATATATATATTACTCATCATAAATTCTTGAAATTAATTATTAATAGTAATTAAGACAATTTTTCAATGTTTCACAAGAAAATCTTGGAATACATTTTGCAGAGGTAGTATTTGTCATTAGAAAAGACGACTTGATCTCATTATCCACATTTGAAAATGTTTGTTTTTAATGATATTGTGCACTTTAGATTTAGTGAGTTTTGGGATAATGGGGAGGGTAGGAACTGGAGCAAACACACTGAGATATACACACATAAATTATGACACATCTCTGTCTTAGAATATTAGAGGAAGAGGAGGGAGGGGGATCATACAGAAGAAGATTTTACATGTTGCTGTTCTAGGGTACATGTAGGCCTATTGCACAAGTATTCATCTAGGTACTAGTACATGTACATCATACTTGCCAGGTCTCCTCATTAATTAGGAGACTTTATTTTTTAAGTAAAATTTTGAAAATGTGTACTTAAATGACAATCTTAAACTTTTCTATTAGTTCTGGGCTGGGCACCATAAAACTTATAAGTTTATTTAAGTCAGAAAATCGTCTCAAATCCAGCTAATCCTGAGTTTTGATTGGCTTAGGGAAGCTGGATTCATGGACTTAAGTAAATTCTCAAGTTTTATGGTGCCCACCCAGGAGTTTCCTCCATGAGAATGAAAAATCTCAACCATAGTTTTTTTTTTTTTAAGGGTTGGCAAGGCTGGTACATTGTACATGCATGGATACAACAGACATTAAAGTTTCACCATATATATGGGACCATTGTGCACTGGACTCATTATATGTTATTTTGTCCTACTTAAACGAAAAACACTATATGTACCAAAGATTACAGTAAAACTCAAGGAGCTAGGAAATGGGAATTATTTTATATAAAAGAAGCAAAATTTTGTGTAAGATATGCAAATTATAACAATAAAAGCTTTAAGGACAAAAGAAAATTAAAAATAAAGCTATAGATATCATAATATTACAAAAAAGCTATGCATGTACATGTACAACAATTAACTAAGGGGAGGTAATTATATTATAAAGAAGCAAGTTGGAATACAACATATATAAACTGGTATGTAATGAAACAAAATGGGGTATGATCTACTTTCTACACAAAATAATTAACTAAACTCTTACACGCCTATGAAATTTCATGCCTATAAAACATCTAACCAAAGATAGTGGGGTTAAAATTTGTATGAATCTAACCAAGATGGATGCTCTTACATTTGATTTGCTGTCTTGTCAAACATCTCCGAACTAAATGACAGTTAAAATTGTAATAACGGAATTACATTTTCTTTGAATTTTCAAACTCAAAAGAAGATATCTGAACACAAAAAAAATATTCAAATGAGAGAACTTGAGACAAAATTTTGTAATAAATTTATAAAAAAATCATTGGTTAAGCTACCTATTTTAGTTTCTAAATTCTCTTTTCTCAATTCAATTTTCATATTTTTGATTAAAAAATTGTGAGAGTTTTAATATGATTAGATCTGATGAGTGTTGACAGCGGTGTCGTTTTGGCTTTAGCAGTAGTGAAAATTAAAATTGCAAGTGAATTTAAATTGCTTTGAATATTGTAAAAGAAAAATGTGGTTTAAATATTTAAGTAAATAATTAATATTTGCAGTAAAATTGTAATATATGATTCACAAAAGAAATCTGTGCATTATATAAATATGTATGTGGCTTGGGAAGTGTTACATATCTTTTCTTAGTAAGTCAACAAGATGCATCGATAGTATGAAAAATGATAAATCAAAATTGTCTACCTGTGTCGAACTTTGCTAAAGTCAAGCTGAAACGAGAAATTGAAAATGTAAAATTACATACATTCTGTTGATGTAAGTTGTTGAATTACTGTTTTGAATGCCCCATTTCAGAATTTTTAATTATTCACAGAAATATCACTGAATGCTGATGAAGGTTTCAAAATTTAGCCATCAAGCTGTGTTAATTTTACACCTTCTGTAGCATACATTTGTATATTGGGTTCTCAATTTTAAGGTCCTATCCTTACAATCAACAACTTTTGAATCAAAGACAGAACTCTTGCCAAGGGAACTACAACCTTTCTCACAAAGAATCTTACGATGAAAATCATCAGTTGTAAGTGCATGAAATTTTTTTTTTACTGTTTATTGACAAACTATAACTTAAAGTAAAAAAAATAATGTCATACTCTGATTTATATAACTCATGAAAATAAGATTTCTATCACTTCATAACAAACTTGTCTTCTACTGAAAGGGGCATCCGTTACCAAATGGTTAGAGAATTGCGATTTAAACATTTAAGTGTCACAGGCTCATTGAGCCTTACTTAAATGTAAGATTAATACATGAACAGTGGAGCTGGTCTGTAACAAAGTCAAAGGGGATTGACTTTTGACTTTGTTATAGGCATCCTTCGTTTTAAGCATCAGAATTTACTACATGTATAGATAAATAGTAATTCTTTTTCGGGGATTTTATTCCTCTTTGTTATACATGTAGCACTGAATTTGCTTTAAGCCGATTCGTTATAGACCAACTCTACTGTATGTGAGAAAGTTTGCCAGTTGACTGGTAGAGGACCAGTCACAGCTAGGTCTCTTCCCAGGTACATTTGTAACCAGATTCTCTACTTCAACAATAAAAATGACCACCACAATGAGACGGTAAAAACTGAGGTGCCGTGTCACAGTAGGTGTTGGCATGTTAAAGAACCCTCCCTGCTCTAAGGCCAGTAGTGCCAAGCACAGGCATAACAAATGATCAAGGTGGTGTACAGCAATAACATCCAAACACACAACTACAGTCTAACCTGCCTTAGCGACCCACTAAATTAAAGGAAAACCTGTCTTATGTGACCTTAAAGTATGGTTCCCAAAACGGGTTTTTCCTATATAAATCACCTGAATTAAGAGACCACCTGTTAAATGTGACCCTTTTGCTCTTTCTCTTGGACGGTCTCTAAAAACAAGTTAGATTGTAGTGAAACTACAGGCCTAATTAAATCAATTAAGAATTCTATAAAAACAAAACAAATGAATAAAACATATGATAACCCCTCTAACTGCTAGGGTATAAAATCTCCAATAGACACAGTAGTAGAAGAAAAAGATAGAGATACATATATATGACTGACCAAACAAAATTGCAAAAGTGTTTTAATTACATAAAAAAATCATTCAATCACAGAAATGCTGAAAGAAGAATTACCCTGTTCCAGAGTGAGCAATGGTGAGCGATGACCTTCCATGACCTACAAACACAGGCACATCTGGCTAGATCTGCAACATCCAGGAAACTAAATACCTGTAACAAATAGTTGTGAAGTATTCAAAATATACGTCATTCTTAATTGAATTCCTGGTTATTTTACTCTTAAAACCTCCAAGTGAAAGTTAAAACCGATAAATAGATAAAAAGAAGATTCTTTGAAATGTATCCTGATTAGCTTTACTGAGATTGTTACCCCAGAGATTATAGAGACAGATGACACATACTGTGATAGCTTAAGGTATTCACATAAAACTCTGACAATAGGCGTGCTATTTTAGCTTATCATTGAAAGCAAGCTGCTGAGTGTGTATATCTTTTTTAAAGTAGAACCTGCATAGGTTCCAGTATCAATTTTCTCAACTCTTGGAACCTTGAAATCTCAAAAACTCTGTGAACACAAGAATCACTTGTATATACACCTATGCTTATAAATCAGATATAATTTACCTTTCCTAGGTAATTTGCTGACAACACAATACACAGCACTTCCATCACACATTGGACAAAAATAATAAATGTGTGGTGACGTCACTAAATTTGACAAATTTTATGCCAGCCCGATGGGTCAATTGTGCATGTATGTAGGCCTACCATGTGAGATGGTCTCATAGTACGATCAATATGTTACCTTAACAGCAAGTTCAATCCCCAACTGACTGGATAACTTATCCGATGCCTCTCCGTCACCTTGTCCAAATGTCTCTTCATCGTCCACATTCTCTCCCCTCTCCAGGCGCTAAAATTGAGCAAAAATTAAAGCTGACAACAAGAAAGGAAAAAAATCTTCCGTAGCAAGAGGGGCTCATCTAGGGTGGATCCAAATGGTTCAATATTCATAACAATATTGTAAAGTGACTAAATTGATAAA
>JACSZP010028886.1:0-34708 GCA_016161895.1 Pinna nobilis
TATATATATGCAACGGTTTTTCGATAAAGAGGCTATCGTTCTAACGACAATTCCATCGAGTCGGTCTATATGTGCAAATAATAAAAGGAGCACAAATCTTTGAAAAGAGTGGATTTAAGTTAATATAATTACTCTCGTTAAACGTTGGTTGTCGAAACAATTGGTATATGTATAAAATCATTTGAAAAAAAATGCACTAACCGAACGTATTGTGTATTGTATTGTATTCTTGTTTAACGCCCAACGCAAGAATTTGTCACTTATATTGAGACTTCACAAACAAAACAAAGTAAATATAAAACATACGCTCTTTCTCAATCCAGATGGCTAAGACTGGCTCTGTTTCATCATCGAAGTCCGATGGATTTACTTGTAATATTTTTCGAAGATCCGATACTTTCAGGCTTCCAGTAGGAGCTAGGAAAAACGAGATTCCTTTGTAAGACGTTAGCCTAGAAAATAAGGAAGATATAATTAATGAAGTATAGATCAATAAAAATGATTAAAAATACCTTTAGTGATTCTTTTTTCCTAGATTTCATTAACCAAAAATACATTCGGACTCATTTTTAATCTTCACAACTGTAAACATTAAAAATCAAATTTCCGACATTATGAAATTAAGATGTACGACTACGAAAATACATAAAATATGTCGTCAGTTACAAAAAAAAAAAACCAAACAAATGCGACTTAAAATTTTTATTTCCTTTTTCGCCATCACCACTTCGGAGAATTTAGGAAATGTGTGACCGTAACCGACCCTATTTGAATATAAGCTTCACACAAGGGTATTCTTTATTGCCTGGACTAAGCAAATAGGATTATGTGAGCTCAACTGACAAGTCCGATGCCTTATACTCTGGCAAAACATGGCCAGTACGTACATTTGAAATTTAATTTGACCTTCTTTATTTTGTAAATTACTTTATAATGAATTATAAATATTAGTACATGTTTCCGTCGTTTTCTCTTATACTACCAAATAATGCTATATGAGCCCAAATGTATCTTTAATAAAGATGGAGCCTTCGTGACCGAGTGGTTAGCGTGTTCGACTGCGAATTGGAAGATCCGGGTTTCGAGCCGCGTCAGCGCCACTCTGCGGTTGGCCGTCCCTGTACTTCGAATGGGACAATAAAAACAGAGGCTCCGTATCACAGTAGGTGTTGGCACGTTAAAGAACCCTCCCTGCTCTACGGCGGTAAGTGCCGAGCATAGGAAAAATGTGTAGCCCTTCACCGGCAACGGTGACGTCTCCATATGAGTGAAAAATTCTTCATTGGGACGTTAAACAACAATACCACACCATACCATACCATACAATGTTTCCGTCGCTCTCTCTTATACTACCAAATAATGCTATATGAGCCCAAAAGTACCTTTGATAAAGATTAATTTTTGTCCTTTGTTCGATAAAAAGGGTGAAAAAAACTTTTTCATTCACAATGGTTGGTCGTCAAAAGATCTCATGTGGAATGTCATCATAAAGGATTAAATATATGACCCATGCTCCACACGTTTGTCTACTGAGCAGTTAGAGTTCTTCACTTTCATATTCCCAAAACTAAAGTAGCAAACCATCAACATTGAGCACATGCAGCACTCTAAAACTGACGTCTCCATATAGTGAAATATTGCTGAACTGTTCAGCCAAAAACATCACAACAGACAATAAACATGAAGCAATGATGGAAGGGCATAGAGAGCAAATTGTCATTTTACCATTTTGCTGGATAATATCTTAACATCCATCTATCAAGCTGAAAACTCGGACCACTGTTGCCTGAAACCATGTGCTATGTGATGAAGGCAACAGTGAGGATTTTGCTTCTCATTTCCAATTTGAATTTTTGCAAAATTACCTGTTTCTCAGAAGTCTTGTTGTATACCCCTTTGTTGCCTCTGGATCAACGATATAGGAAATAAAATCTGCTGAGGCAGCAGTTCCGTAGTCATGTTGCATGTCTGCACTTTTAAGCGATCCAATGATTAAGCCACCGCTGTCACCTGAAATCAATCAAGAAAATGATATTACCAATGAAGTTTGCCTTAGAGTCCAATCAGAATAAAATTCTTTTGGTGTTGAAGATGATGAGGGTCATGGTCCCCTTGTGCACCTAATGCCGTCCTTTTTCTCGTCTTCGACCATCATCATGTTAAGACTTATTTCCAGATCCGATTAATATCTATCATGACGGTGCCGCATATCGAGCAGGAAATACCTACTATTCAAGAGCTTCTAAGCTCACCCAATGTTTTCGGCTTGGTACGTTATACTCGAAGATGATACCAAGGGGGCATTCAAAATTCAAAATCTACGACCAACAATACAATGACCAATCAAAAAGAATCAACACTACAAAATAGTAACACACACAACACTTAAAACTAAAAATAGAATACATGAACCCAACAAAAACGGGAGGGGTGAGTTTAGGTGCTCCAAAAGGGTCTTGGTAAGCTAAAAACTTCGAAGTGCAAGCCCCAAGTTAAATACTTCACGTGCTCTTATATTTGCAGAGGATAAACGCAGAAACGCTAGATAAATGTCATACTAGACATACGTATACATTTAGCACGGCACTGGAATTAGTGCAAAAGTGACAACGCGAAAGACGCTAAAATTAGAATACCACTCATATAAGTGCAGATGCAGTAACTAAATAATAGTCAAGTATTTGCAAATGCTTCGTCAGAGTAAATGTTAAATTCTCTTTTTCTGAGGGACTAATTCAAACTGACGCAGCCATAAGGAGATAGAAAAGGTGATAAAATCGAAAAGCAGACGAAACCAAGGCCAAAATAACAAGAGACAATAACACAAACAGCAATCCACACTACAGGACGTGTAAAACAAAATATAGAGTAAAACGAACCCCACTAAAACCGAGGATTAGTTCAGGTGATCCGGAAGGGAAAGCAACTCCTGCTTGGCGCGCGGCAGCCGCCGTGTCATATGTTTTAGAATTAAAAAAAAAGTCACAATCGGTAATCGTTAAAAACGAGAAAAAAGAGGGGGTAAGGTATGCGACAAGGGGAACATATTCCTCTTTTTCGGTTTAACAGATATACCATATAGATCAATAAGGGAGCAACCATTTTATTTTTAATGGGGGGGGGGGGGGTGGCTAGGATCAAATTTTTGATCCTGGATATTTTTGTTGTTGTAGTTTCTGACCTAACTTTTTTATCAGCTTTTCCCGTCCTGGATATGTTTTTACCCATTACGAAAAAAGTTCAAAATTATAATAAAATAGAATTTAATGTTTGTCTTTTTAAAATGCTCCCCTCCCTCCCCACACACACAATAGAAGGGATTTACTGTGTTTATTGCCTTCAAGAATTTATTTGTTTTCCTTGTTAATACCTGTTTACATGTTAACACTTGAAGTGATGCATGTATCAATGAATTAGATCCAAATAATTTACTGGCATGAAGAATGGCGAGCTAAGCGAGCCGAAAAAAATGAGATATCAAATAATTTCATGAGCTCAAATACATCGTATATGAAATAAACTGATTTACGATTTCGGCGAGGGAATGAATCCGAAAAATAATCGGAAGCTTTAACTTCAATTTGTCTAACATGATGGCCAGCGAAGCGGGCCGGAATTTTTTAAGATATCAAATAAATTTATGATTTTAAAGATATAAAATAATTTGATTAATTAATTAGGTGAGCAAAGCAAGCTGGAAAATTCTGGGAAGTTTTAAGTTTGATTTGTCTTACTTGCTATTTTATATGTGATATACAATGTAAAATACATGCATAAAGAAATGAGTGGCGAGCGAAGCGAGCCGGAATCATTTTAGATATCAAATAAATTTATTATTTAAAGATATAAAATACGGTGATTAACAAACTTGGTGTGCGAAACAAGCTGGAAAATTATGGTACGTTTTAACTTTGATTGGTCTAACTTGCTATTTTGCTTGTGATATACAATGTACACTATACAGAAATGACTGGCGAGCGAGGCGAGCCGGAATTGTTTTAGATATCAAATACATTTAATTTCAAAGATAAAAAAGAAGTTGATTATAAGGAGTTTGGTGAGGGAAGCGAGCTCGAAGATTATTGGAAGTTTTAACTTTGATTTGTCTAACTTGCTATTTTGTTTGTGATATACAATGTTATGTTAAAAGAAATGACTGGCGAGCAGAGCGAGCTGTTTTTGTTTTTTTTTATAGATTTTCGAATGTTTTCCGAAACTGGTCATGACTATTAAATGTAGTTGCATGCTGCATTTTTTTAGTACTTGCTCATGCTGCGGTGATAACGACAAAAAATACCTCAAACCGGTGTTTTAGATAGATAAAGATAATTACAATGAGTATGTTGACACATAAATGACGGCTGAATACGGTTTTTAAATTACCTGTTGTTTTTAGTGATATTGACATTTGACCACTAGATTTAGGGACCTGGCCGCTGTCTTGAAAGCGCCCTCCAGTGTCCATAAATGCACGTGCATCTGTTCTATTTTCTGAACTAATAAGGACGTCGTTCGTTCCTAAAATGACAAATATAATAAATATTCATTAAATAGTTAAAACATATGCGAGATGGAAGGTAAAAAAAAGACTGGATTTAAGTGGAAAATGATATTTCTGATTCTGCAATAGTGCCGTTTGAAAAAAAAAACATCAGCATTTCATGTTGTGATAGAATATAAGCAGAGTCGTTTTATATGTTTTCGGGAATACATGATTATACATTTATTCGAGGATTTATGCTAATGTAGCACAGTACATCCTTATGCCGGATTAAAAAATAGCTACAGACTATATATAAAGTAGTCAGAATGGATTCAGTATAAATGATATATTTACTTTTAATGCATGTTGGTTCAATTTCCACCAAACTTGACAGATGGGAATATCCGACAGCAAAGAGGGAATGGTGAAGACATCGACCGGGCTCCAACAGAAACGTGGAATCCTTCCTTACGCCATCGACATTTTGATTGGTCCAATTTCTCTCCACATATTCTGAGATGGATTTGTTCATATTTGTGTTATTTAACCATAAGTGCCCCCTTACAATGGCGGCCTCTCCAGCTTTGGATAGTCCAACCTTCACTCTTGGTAGAATATCATTTTCTCCGGGATTCGAACCAATTCGCCATTCTATAGAGTAGAAATCGGATATCTTGATTAGAATTCATTTTCAGAAAGAAAAAATATTCACTATATCTTGTATCCTTTAAAGTTTGGCTTTTGAGCATTTGCCGACAACTACACTGTACTGTGACAGGAATTTGATTTATTTCTTAATCCGAACGACAAGAAACAACTGTTTTAACCATTAAATTGTGATTAACCTTAGGTCTACAAAAAATATTATTACATTTTTTATTTGGTTTCGCATTTTCATTTGTCCAGAGACGGTAAAGTGTTTAACCATTTGGAATTAGGTTGCACTGCAAACCGGATAATTTACATGTATCGTAATGCACTGTTGTGACGTTTCTGTACTGTTACGTCATCCAGTTTTTTCTCCGTCTACTACGGCATGTACGATACGATTAATGTCTCCCTTAAAAAACACATATAACCAAGTTGATCAAAATAAATCTCAAGATCCTAGTAAAATGTTATAAAACAATTACTGCACTATTATTAGTTCAATATAAGGATTTATGGAGTACAAAAAACAATATCAACCTCGGCCTTCGGCCTCGGTCGATATTGTTTTTTGCACTCAATATATTCTCATATTGAACTAATAATACTGCAATAATTGTATGATGTTGCGTCTTAAAATATCTCTCATCTCGTTCTTCTCTTCTCCCTTATGTTTCATGTTACATGTACTAATATTAGCCAATTTTGAAATCATGGTTAAACCGTTAACGTGGAAATCCATGAAAAACAACAATTAAAGGAATAGATCTGCTAAATGTTAGTACATATGTATGGAATAGATACTTTTGATAACAGAGAGGATTGCTAGAATACCGCAATCTGAATCAAAAATTTTCTTACCGGTCATCCTTACAGTCTTGTTTATAAATGAAAGTTTGACAATTAATTTGAAGAAATTCCGTGGCTTTCCCGGCGTTAAATTGAAAACTGGGTTGTACTCTCCTGTACCAGTCAAAACTTGCCAACATCATATGACTTACATGTTATCGAGTGCAAAATACTGAAATCAAATGATCAAATGTAGGAATCCATCCAACAACAAATGCATAGTCAAACTTACCGTAAAACTCAACATCATCGCGCTCATTGTTCCATCGTATGCCCGTCCTGTCATTCGCACTGGTTAAGGCCACAGGGACTTTTCCACTTCCAGGGGGAGGTGCAGTCACAAACATATTCTTCGTGGCTATATGTGTGACCTCAGGAGGATAGAGCTTCACTGTAATATTACAGGAACGTGTGACACTTTTTCTAGCTTCGTTTGTTGCTCTAATGTTGACAAAGTAGATCTCATTGTGCTCAAAGTAGACATCACCACTCAGATTCAAAGCTACTTTTGTTTCAAGGCCTACGTCAACGGCACCGAGAACGTCGTCCGCACCAATTGACGTACCAACAGTCATATGATAGCTCATTATCTGGCTCACGTCTTCGTCACATGACCAAAATGCACCAAATGTCTTGTTGGAGCCTAAAAAGCTTGTTGGTTCATCTAGACTATGAAGAGGATCTGTGCACTGTACATATTCACATTCTGGAGGTGTTGTATCCACCATTATACCGTTAGAAGTCGCCACAGACTCGACACCTGCGTTGTTCACCATTTTGACGTTCAAATAAAAGGTAGATGAATCTGAGATATTAACGTTTTGTGTTGTGTTCTCTGGTTGAAACACGAAGGTCGGCGTTAATTTCAATCCATTGACATCAAGGTTTATAACGTCAAAGTCATCATTAATCTGTGGGCAATGCGAGTCACAACCAAAATTACAGCCGTCTTTGCATGGTTTACATATATCCTTGAACAGTTGGTACGGCCTTATATTTTCGGTATCATTCAGACTGTCAGAGACTGCTAACCAAATCTCCTTGATACCACTTTCGCCATCGTAGAACCCTGATCCATCCAAACATGACTTTGTCTCCTCTATTGGTACCTTTACCTTAGTAACATCGGCTTTGGCTTGGAAGACGTTAAATATATCTGTGATCGGCGGAATATAATTGTCCTTATTCCACGTGGACAAAAATAGTGAAAGATTTACCGGAAAACGCATTCCATTTATCTGAGATTTTATTTCGCCGTTCAGTAACAGTTCAAGGTTCCAAATAATCTTATTCGGCAGAGTTTGTTGATTAACTCGAATTATATACTCCGATTTTCCTTCAGTTGGATCTATCTCCATTGTGAACCACTGCTGGACATTTTTGTATTTATCTACTGCCCAAAACATTCCATCCCAGTATTTACTATTGCTTTGCTTCTCGCCAAGAATGTGGAAACCGAATCCAGCATCAGAGTCGTCTCTGAGGACCGAGTAACCATCTGAATCATTGCTCTGACTCGGTCGCTGTGTTTGTTTAAAAAACGTTGCAGGATGAGATGTGGTGTTCACTGTGGTTGACGAAGAAAATTCCTGTATCGTTGTACTTGTTGAGTTATTTTCGTCATCGGAAAGTTCGGTCCTTGTATGGTTGAACTCGACAGAGTCAAAACTTTGCGGGGCCGGTGATTTGAAAGTGTCAGGCATAATCTCTATCCTTGAAGCTGCAGAAAACGTTGTAATAATTTTCTTTCCTTTGGCAGCCTTCAGATACACAGTGTAGTTTCCTTTCCTAAGTCTCGTTTCTTTTATAGTATATAGTCCACCCTTTACCAATTTTAGTCGTCTATTTATCCCAATCTTTACTTCTACTCCTTCACTCCCCAGTTTTCCTGTCATTGTCGTGTCGAATGGGTCACCAAGAGGGCGCCACAGATCTTTGTTCTGGAGAATGTCTAACTGGCTTTCACATACGTAGGCTACCTCAGTTTTCGCTATTGCTGTCCACGCCTTTATTATGTCTGTTGAGGACTGGAATGAGGTAGACGTGTTCCAAGATGGACCAATTCTCACCACTCCGGGAAAAGGAGGGGTACTATCGATAAGGAATATCGAACTCCGTATCTGCTGACTAAGACCCGCATTGTTGACAGCTGTGAGTCGGACAACATAATACTGACCCGATGAGAGAAATAGGTCATAAAATGTTGCCTTGGATTCATTCATTATTTTAATTTCACTGACCAAAGATTCCGCAGTGCTCGCATGATTAACAGCCGGACACCCACCAATACTGAGTAGTGTGGCTGTCACATATTGTAAACCACTTTCAGGATCCGGTATCGCAGTCCAGCCCACTTTTAGTTTTTCTGTGTCTGTGACGTAAATTAGAGACTGGTTTAGACGCCGCTTATCGTTAAGCACTATTTTGACGTCATTGGACAGCGGGGGTGTTAGATCCACAATCATTGGATGGCTTACGGCCACGGCACACATATCGGACTCACTCTCTCCGATAACTATAGGATAATACCTTTCACCATGGATCAGAGTTAAGTTTGTCAACGTGTACAGAGTGTTCAGTCCGACATCAATGGGGGCGATGACGTCAAATTCGTGGTCATAATTGGATAATTCAGTGCATGTAAAGGTATTGTTAGCAATATCAAAAGGTTGAGATCCTAATCCAAACTTATACTTCTTTATGCCAATGTCGGATTCAAAATCTGACCACGAAACTGAGATGGAGTCCGTCTTTGACTGGAAAAAGTTCACTTCTATTACACCAGGGATGACGTCATCAGAGAAGCCAACTTTAATGCCATTCGAATACCCTTGCTCATAACTTCCAGCCTCGCTGTATGCACGGACTGTGATAAAATACTGCTCAGATTTGGCCGTCAAATTTAGGTTGTAAAACGTATGCGACGTGTTCAATCCGACGTTTTCGAAATAGTGGACATTCGTGCGTGTGAGTGAATAACGTCTGTCATTGCCTATTGCGACTTCGTAATGTTTTATTATTTGAACAGGGTCTGTTGATTTTCGGTCTCCAAACTGGTCCCAGTTTGCTGATAGTTGTGTCGTTGATTCCTGATAGTTTATGTCCTCATCTATACCGTCCCGAACATTTGCAAGATTGGGTGGTTGGATTCGAATGGTGACGCCATTAGAGGTACTCTCTAACATTCTGCCTAAGGAGTCCCATGTACGAACTGTAACGAAGTATATCTTTCCGTTCTCTAGACGAAGCTCGTCGTTGTAGAAATAATGGCCGTTTTCTGGAATCCTCGCAAAATCCTTCACTACCGTTCCAATTAAATCGTTCACACTCCACTCAACTTTCTGAATGGGACATGGATCTGAATAATGCCAATGCCCATAGATGGCGTTTAGATCGGTTTGAAATTCAGTGTCGACAACAGGGTCCGATCCATCGTAAACACTTAAATTAGGATACGGGCTAATGGCTATTGGGTGTGAGAAAAATAAGGCGTACAGTCCAGCTTTGTTATACGCTCGCGCGGTGGCATAGATTTGTGATGATGGCTTTAATAATAAATGACCAATGAAAATCTTTCGTGAAATATCAACAACCATGAAATCCTTGGTATCACTTTGTTGTGGCCTTGTTCCCAAGGAAACTTCAACTCTGGAATTAAATAGAAGTAAGACGTTTATTTACAGCATTTGAAAACAAAAAGTAAAAGTAACCAAAAATGATTGATCTCATAATTCCCGTAATACCTATATAAGCGCAGATATATGTAAATGAGTACTTTCTGGTAACAACGGGTATAGCTGCTACCAGTTTGGAAATTCTAGTTTTCTTTAAAATGCTTACGATATTTCATCAAACTAACTGACTTCGGGCCGCAAACGTTTGTAACTGAAAATCAATGATAATTACAGCGGGGATGAATTCATTATGAATTGAAAAAAAAACATGAACATTATGTATTCATACAAACCAGGAAAAAAATCAAACAGAGTGAAAATTAAAGAAAATTAAAATTAAAATAAAAGTAAATTCTTGAAAGTACAATGAACACGACAATGATAAAAAGCATAAATCAGGATAAATATTAACAAAAAAAAACAAGTGGAATATAGGAAAGCAGTGATAGAGGGAGATTTGATAGAAGTTGGGAAGCAGATCTTTGTAGGGTGCACGCCAAAAGAGGTTTGAGTCTCAGCAAAGATGCGGCAGTTATTATCCCGCCTTTGCATGTAACAATAAAGACTTGGTATCGTGCCAGAATACCCCCACAATATGTCTAGAAATGTATATAAAGCATTAATAAAGCAAAAACACAACGTCAATGTAACTTGAGGTGTATCTTATTATCATTACTTACCGATCTATTTCAGAATCAGCGTCAGTAATATTTGATATCATTATCTCCACATAAGTCCAGGGAATCTGACATCTCTGCAACTCCGTGATGTCTTTGTTATCCGTCCTAGTGACGAATTGTACAGTTCCGGAAGATGGTGGCGAGAGATCCACGATGATCTCAAAATGGCTGGTTTTCTCCTGTCCAAGAATATTTATAGCATGCAAGGTAACAAAAATTTTCTCAGTTTTGGCAATGAGTTTTAGATTTTCATGTATGTCCCTCGTCCAACTACTACGGTGCTTTGATACTTCCATCCCGGATGCAACGTCATTTCCCTCCTCCCTTGTTCCTAAATCGATGAAGATTTGGTCGATGATGCTTTCAAATTCGTCTATGCTCCTCCATTCGCAGGTTACCGAGGATTTAATTATTGAGATGAATTTAGTGCAGCTGAAGCCATTGATAACAGGCGAAGTCAAGTCGGGCACGATAGATTTTGAATATGCGGAATTTTTATTTCCAGCATCGTCTTCGGCTCTTACATTTAGAAAAGCGGAACTTCCAGGCTGCAAAGTAAGGTGTTCTGTCGAAAGCGAGGCTATTGACTTCCCAGTCCATTTTCTGATGTCGTCGATCATGGGAAGGGACCCGACGGACCAGGAGGTTTCTCTTATTGGAGAATTATCGGTGACATTAAAAGACAGCTTAATGGAGTCATCAAAGTTCTGGAAGAAGGAGCCAAGAATTTCTTTGTAGTTGTTATCACCTTTCAGTGGTTCGATATGAATAATATTTGGATTTCTAGAATCGATTTTGATTCCATCGGAAGATGACACGATGTACTCTTCATGGCAGTTATGTCCGGTTTTGGCCCTGACCGTTGTGTAGTATGTTGACCCTTCGTACAACTGAATATGAATCTGGGCCTGCCCGTGAGAACTGTTCAGTAAAACAATCCCATAATCCGTAAAGGGCATCACATCCGACATGTACGGGGACGATCCGATGGCCCACTCGTATCCAACTATGTTGCAAGCCTCGCTTTCAAATCCACTGAAGGTCATTCCGATCGATGTCTTATCGACAGCATAGTCTCTATCGATAAATCTATCCCTCCCATCAAACAGCATGCCAGGGACATTGGCCCTTAGTATTTTTATCGGTTTTGAAGATACGGGATCTGAAATGAGACCAGCACCGTTTTCTGCTTTCAATGTTACGTAATACACTTTCGAAGTATCCTCCGATATATCTAGGTTTAGATTCTTAATAACCACAGATCGTTCATTTCCAAACGTTAGGAATCCCCGTGTTTCGTTTGTATCACCAGGGGACAGTCCGATACCGACAAAAATGTTCTTGATGTCACTTTCAGCATCCCGGCCCAGCCAGGTAACATCCATGTGGTTGGGGTCAGCATGTAAGACGAAGCCATCGTCATCCAATTCCTCTTCCTCCAATGGTAGTGCAATTATCACCTACAAATACAATACACATTGATATAATAAAACAAAATCCTTACTTTCAGAAGTTATCAAAGTACATATTACATATTCTTTAAAGAATTATGTTAAATGAGTTTGTGTAACGCCCAAGTATAATCAGTTGCATATTTTGTTTTACATTCGATTCGAAGTCGAACACGCTAACCTATAGGCCACAACGGCCCCAAAACTTACATGAGGAGATTGATAGTCATTACATTACTTTTTCTATAAGAAGTATGACTCAAGGAACAGAAAAAAATATCTTTACTTTTAACTCAATTTGAAATGATTCTCAAAAATCAATCGCGTATTCTTTTTTATTTGCACACATCAAATTTTTCGGCATTAAGAAAGATCCCTGTGTTTTATTTTTTTGGACCAACATGGACATAAGAAAGACCTAATCATAAGAGACGGAGAAAAATATTTCATCACATGACAATAATCCTTACCTTTTTTATTGACGGGGGTGTGTTATCAACAATGACTCCTTCTGATTCATGGGTTGTTGACATGAGAGCCTGGTTGAAGGCTGTCACATGGACACTATACTTTCCACCATTCATTAACACGAGGTCGCCAACATTTATATCTGCTTGAGTTAAGAAAAGAGATGATAATGCAATTGTCTCGTGCTCGCTATTTTGTGGCCAGATTTTATGCTTCATCCCTTGTGCTATTTCGTTAATGAAATATCTGTATTCTTTAACCCCGGATTCCGAATCGAAGAAGTCCCAATGAAGACTTAAAACAGATGTGTTAGCTTGATACTTCTCCCCTGCATCTGTATCTTTAATATACCTCATAATCGGGGCAGTGTGGTCAATTTTGAAACCATTGCTTGTCACCTGCACCGGAAGTCCAGCGCCATCTATCGCACTGACTTCAAAGTTAACCTCGTCGAGATGTTTCATCGGAACGGAATGGTCCGTTAAGGAAGTGACGTTGCCGACCTCAAACGTCTTTATCTTGTCTGTATTGATGTATACGGAGACCTCGTACCTGTCGATGTAACTTTCCGGATCCGTAAAGTTTTTCCAGTTACACCACTTTGTGGCAGACTCGGAAGAAAATTCTATATCTTCCGTTACGTTATTTCCGTCGTTAACTGACCCTGGTACTGGATTTGTTATGTCAATAAGAACTGAAAATGTTAAAGATAGGATGTTAGATATATTCATTCCAATTAAGCTTTGCGTTGCATAAAACTTGCTTTCTGTGCGTTCTTTGCGTTGATAAATAGGTACTTGTGATTAACAAAGACGCTATAGATATAAAATCAAACTTTTGGCTCGTCAAATAAGCTGAAGTAAAGTAAAATGATGTACCATTGAGAATTTGCTGTCTAAATAGGAAAGCCAAATTATAAATAGCAAAATGCCACCAGCAAGGTTGATGTGCATGGTCATATTAAACAAGAATAAGAATAATAATGGAATTTATTATTTCCATAATCTCATAAATGAAATAAAATTAAAAGAGGTTACCATAACCAAACTTACCTTGCATTTGGAGGGAATTCTTTCTGCGTTTTTTTTTTTTGTAATTCATGTACAGTGTTAAGTAAAAGGTCACGGGTAAGAGTATTTGTTTAAGTTCAACCTTCCCGCTTAATGAAACAAAGCAAAGCTATTCAACATAATAATTTGAACTTAATTTTCATTATCAGAAACATACCTCCGTCAGATGATGTGTTGGAACTCTTGGAGTTCAAGGCATCATTTAAGGCCACAACAGTAGAGAAGTAACGGACGTTATGCTGAAGTGGCACATCTGAGCAGGATTTTTTTTGTGAGTGAGTGAACTTGTGGAACGGTACTATGTCGTCAAGTCCTGGCTTCAAACCAACTCCCCAGATAAACCTACACAAAATAGAACTCATATAGATGTAATTCATATGTATAAAATAATTCTTCAATACAAATAATAATTGTGTCCGATGACTGTATAAATGTCAATTAGAAGCCTTCATCAACTTGATTCCCCTATGATATGGCGTTGAACGACTAACCAATGTTGAAAAGGTTGTTAACCCAAAAGCAATAGCAACGGATACAACAACAAAATGGAAAATGTAATTATTTACTTACTCTTGAATTCCAGACTCTGGGTCATAGAACTCGATCCACTGGGCACATATCTGAGATTTATCTGACTGATACTTAGCGTCACGTTTCAGGGTGTCTCCATCCAAAACTTTACCGATAACTGGTGCTGTTTTATCGATCATAATTGGTTCATCTCCATGGCCGGCCGTAAACAACTCAACTGAAAAAATTAAGTATCCTCTATTTTTAGAATACTTTTATGATATTGTGATATTGATACCACTGTTTTTTATCATAAAAATTGAAATTAAAATCGCAGATGGTTTAATGTTATACTTACCGGCATTCTTGAGTTTAGCAAGAAATACTTTGTCAAAGTGCAATCGTGAAATGGCGCGAAAACATTATCAGATGTCCTATTATGTGTACTGATTGCTGCTTATTGATAATATTATCACACAGTTACATACTAGCGTTTGGAAGAAATAGGACATAGCACGATGGTCAAAGATCAGACTGGCATTCATAAAAGCGAGCGGCACTTGACCATAAATGATCACAATGTTATGCTGTACCTAAGTGATACTGAAAAGTTTTCTCCAATAGTAGAAGTAGGCGGATATCGCAGCATTTGTTATGGTCTCCGTTGTGTTAAGTGAATCTAATATTTATCATCAAGATATTGTCATTAAAAATAAGCGAAATAAAAATGTAGATATATGAAAAAGTATGTATGGAACGAGCAAACACATTAATTTTGTGAGATCAGGTGCCTCGAAAAAATTACCAGCCATTTTGCTTATATCAGTATTGTATTGTACTGTTGTTTAACGCCTCATTCAAGAATATTTCACTCATATGGAGACGTCGCCGTGTGCCTGTGAAGGGCGACAAATTTTGCCTATGCTCGGCAATGTTGGCCGTACATCAGGGAGGGTTCCTATGACACGGAACCTCAATTATTTCTGTCTCATCCGAAAGACAGGGACGGCCAACCGTAGAGTGGTGCTGCGAGAATCGAACCCCGGACCTTTCGATTCGAAGTCGAACACGCTAACCACTCGGCCACAGAGGTCCCGCTTATATTAGTAACGTAAACTTTCGAAGTAAAGGATATGTAGAATAAAGGATATCAAGGCAATGAGCTTTTAATCACTTCCTAGTCTCTTAAATGGTCACACATAATAGGTCAAATTTGCAGTCTGCGTTTTATTATCATCATTGAAAATGATACAAAAAAATGTTTATGAAACGTAAAGTAAAGAGGTAGAACAATAATAAACAATTAAGGTACCGTTGTTTGCCAGACGGACTCGTATCCATGCAGGAACACCAGGTTCTAAATCAAGGTCATCCACAACAAAGTAAGGATTGTTCGTGGCTTCAAATGATTTCGCAGTATAACCTTTCACCTTGACGTCATACTTGGTCTCCCCGAGGCCAAAATCAACTCTTGATATTAGTGATAAGTCATCATAGCCATGAAAGTATACGCCCAGAATGTCAAAGTCCTCATCAAACATAATTTCAGTGACACCACCAAATATAGGTGGAGTGGTGTCGACTGTAAGTGGTGTCGTGTGACAAACAGTTGTTACCAGTGCCCCACCATAAACGATGTTGTTCAATGCCTGCACCGTTGTGTAGTATCCCCCGTCTGGTAAGTGCACTGACTTGTCATATCCGGTGAATGTCCAGAACTTCCGGCTTGATAACAAGGCATGAGGATCATTAAAGTCAACTACGTCAGTACCACAAATTTGTTTTCCAACGGCCCAAGAGTATCCCCATATCCCAGTTTCGTTGTCTTTGAAACCATCAAAGTTCACTGGAAGTAAGTTAAAAAATTACAAACCGGTGATGAGAAATCTCAAGCTTTTAGTAATATTTTAAATTATTCAGAAGTATCATTAACCTTTGAACCCGACGTTGATAAACAATAGAGTTACAACTTTCAACATGAAAAACTTATACATATGTTGAATGCCCTTATTTCTATCGTTTGGTCATATTTACAAGCTTTTTGATGACTATTTCAATCGGTCAGAAATTACCTATGACCTTGACAAAAACCTATAGTTTTCCTCCTGCCAGCTTATGAAGTATGTTTACCAAGTTTGATTTTCCTTTCTTATGTATTGGTATGTAATATTTTGTTGGTATGTAGGAAGGCAGACAGACAGATGCGACGCGCAATAGCATCTGTCAAAAATGGGCACATATGAAAAAACGCTTAAACACCTCAAGAAAATAAAAAACATATAGATAAATTAATAAATACAAAATCAATTTGGAACATCTGTGGATCAAAAATACAATACTAAAAATAAACACAAAGTAATCATTGAACCAGGAGTATAAATTCTTACCAGAAATATAATGGTTTGACAGTGTGTATAGGGTGTCTTCCAAAGGCTTGTGGCCGTTGAATACAGTCTTCGCATTTTTGCCATCTCTTATGATTCTTTTGTTGATATATACAAGAGAAAATATACCATAGTCAAATTAAAACTTCAAATTGAGCATTTGTTTAAGATTTTGACAATGTATCTTCAACACACAAAATTTACTATTAAATCAATGAAGTTTTCAATGAATGTTAAAAAGGACAAGATGTAAATACTCACCTGTGGTTTTTCTCTGAAGTGACTTCGATACATCTCTCCTTTTGTCCATACGATGCATTGCAGCCATCTGCTCGGAATGTCTCCGTGTACTTTTCCCCTAACGGACCAGTTTCTGGAGGCGTAAAGTCGACCATCGTACCAGTAGATGTAATATAAGCCTTATACCCGAGTACGTTGGTGATGTCAGCATTCACGTAATATATTGTTGCATGCTTCAAGTCCAGTTTGTCATACTCGACGAAGGTAGAGTGACCTATACCTAGTCTTTCAAAATACTTATATGTTCCGCTTATTCTAAGTTTTGCATCCGGGCCTTCTACTACTTGGTTCAAGTCACATGTCTCCGAATGGTACTCGTAGTTGAAAGACACGCATTTCGCTCTGTACTTTAAACATTCCTTGGCACATAGCAGTGGTGTATCAGTTTTTGTCTGGTAAAAACTCTCAGCTGCCAGCTTACCTTCCCTTGGGACACTAAAGAATCGCAGATCAGAGGATTCATCCATTCTTGCCCGAGTATTTTGTAAGGATAGCGTTTCCCAGTTGCTTACCTCACTTCCGTACTGTCCCGGGCTTAGACCGAGCGCTACTTTGTGGGCATCGACAAGAGGACTGTCGTCAAAAGCTACGATAGTCCCACTGAGTTTGGAGGGATGGCTCGATGATGTGTATGATGGGTCTATTCTACCATCTGGAACTGAATTGTCGTACGTGTTAAGCATACAATGAGTGTATGCAAAGAGTCCTTGGCTGTTCCCTGCCTTTACGGTCCAGTATAAAGGAATTTTGTTCGGGAGTGATGAAGTTGGGACAAGAAGTGAGGATCCGCCCATTTCAGTCCATCCCTGAACATTCGTACCTCCTCGTTGAGTACCGATAGCGTAAAACAACTTGACCTGACTGACTTCGTCCTCGACTGCCATCTCTAGCATGAAGGCCGTGTCTGAAGGATTCCTTCCCTTCAACTGTTTTAGTTGACAGCCACGTGGTCCTTCCCGTTTTCTTCTACTGTTCCTCGTGCTTGGCATAATTGAAGGTGGCGATTTATCCTCTCCTTTCTTTTCTTTGGTGAAAATATTTTTACTAATCATTGGAGCTTTGTATTTCCATATGCTTGCATCAAATACTTTTACATGTGTGAAAAGTAAATTCAGCTCAGCAAATGCTTTGAGTTTAAGTCGAACTGGCGTTAGCTCCATATCCATTTTCGCCCTGCAAGATAATGTTATATCGAAATATTCGCTTAGTCAACTTAACTTTACATTCGAAGAAAGGGGCCGCCATGACCTACTGATTAGCGTGTTTTTCTTCTAGTCTAAAGTTCGTGGGTTCGAACCCGAGTCACAGTCGCTGAGGTTGGCTGTTCCTGACTTTCGGATGAGACAGAAAAAAAAACGAGTTCCAGTGTCACAGTTGATGTCGGCACGTTAAAGAACCATCCCTGCTCTTATGGTCATAAGTGCTGAGCATAGGCAAAACTTGTCGCCCTTCCTCGGCATATGGTGACGCCTCCATATAAGTGTTAGATTCTGGAGTGGGGCATTACAGATCAGTACAACCAACCAACAAACATACATAAAACAAGAGGCCCATGTGGCTACATCGCTCACCTGATCATTTCACAAAGAAGCAAAACTTTTGGATTTACAATGTATCACTACTGAGAGTTATAGAAAAAGATGAAACTCTTATTTGTTAAACTTTGGGCCCCTATTTTGGTCCCATCTAGACCCTAACAGCTACCATTTGAATAAACGTGAATCTACACAATATAATGATGCTCCCATATCAATTTGATTTATTTTACACTTGCTGTTATGGGGAGAAGATTTTTTTAAATATTTTCCTATATAAACCTGACCCTTATTGTGACCCCTTCTTGACCCCAGTGGTCACCATTTGAATAAACTTGAATCTACACTTTATAATGATGCTTCCGTATTAATTTGACTTATTGTACACTTGCTATTATTGAGAAGTTGATTTTTAAATATATGTTCCTATATGAACCTATGTTAAACTTCAGACCTCTATTGTGGCACAATCTTGAATCCAGAGGCCACCATTAGAACACTTGAATCTACACTATATATTGATGCTCCCATATCAATTTGATTAATTGTACACTTGCTGTTCTTGAGAAGAAGATGTTTAAAGATATTTTCCTATATAAACATATGTTAAACTTTGGGTTCCTATTGTGGTCCCATCTTAACCCCAGCGGCCACCATTTGAACAAACGTGAATCTACACCATAAAAGGAAGCTCCCATATCAATTTGTTTAATTGTACACTTGCTGATTTTGAGAAGACGGTTTTTTAAAGATATTTCTCTATATAAACCTGACCCTTATTGTGACCCCTTCTTGACCCCAGTGGTCACCATTTGAATAAAGTTGAATCTACACTTCATAATGATGCTTCCGTATTAATTTGACTTATTGTACACTTGCTGTTATTGAGAAGTTGATTTTTAAATATATGTTCCTATATGAACCTATGTTAAACTTCAGACCCCTATTGTGGCACAATCTTGAATCCAGAGGCCACCATTAGAACAAACTTGAATCTACACTATATAATGATGCTCCCATATCAATTTGATTAATTGTACACTTGCTGTTCTTGAGAAGAAGATTTTTAAAGATATTTTCCTATATAAACATATGTTAAACTTTTCCTTTTGTGGTCCCATCTTAACCCCAGCGGCCACCATTTGAACAAACTTGAATCTACACTATATAATGATGCTCCCATATCAATTTGTTTAATTGTACACTTGCTGATCTTGAGAAGAAGGTTTTTAAAGATATTTTCCTATATAAACCTATGTTAAACTTTGGGCCCCTATTGTGGCCCAATCTTAAACCCAGCGGCCACCATTTAAAAAAATGAATCTTCACCCTATTAGGATTCTTCGACATGAGTTTAGTGATTTTTGTTCCGGTGGTTCTAGAGAAGAAGATTTTTAAAGACATCCACCCAATTTTTAATATTTCTCAATTATTTCCCCTTTGATAAGGGCCTGACCCTTCATTTGAACAAACTTGAATCCCTTCACCGTAAGATGTTTTGTGCTAAGTTTGGTTGAAATTGGCCAAGGGGTTCTTAAAAAGAAGTCAAACATTTTCAAAGTTTATAGACGGACGGACGGACGAAGGACAAAATGTGATCAGAAAAGCTCACTTGAACTTTCGGTTCCGGTGAGCTAAAATATAGATTACTGAGCTCATCTTGATGTTTTCAGTTTTAAACTAAAAGAATCACAGACTTTCCACGTAAGTTGATGTTTATTTATAGCTGCATCTCAAACTACAAAACATCTTAAAAGAAATAAATGTATCAAAAGTTTAGTCGTAATTTGTACATGTATATAAAAGAAAGAATTAAGTACTATGAAGGATTCAAAATTCAATAATTGAGCAGGCAATACAATGGACACAAGAAAATGAGACAGTGCGACACACAGTTATATACACTACGTAACATAAAACTAAAACAGAGTGAAACGAAAGCATGGTATTTTACATAAAAACAATTTCCTCAACATTAATGTGGACACGGACGCTAAAACAGATAAAGGATCGATAGCATATGACCATTTTAACTTCTTGAGATGAGTAAATAATAACATGTATGAAAGATAAAATATTGAAAATTCTCAAGACCATTGGAAGCGGTGAAAACAAATTTTTGAATCAATTAAAGTGTTGCTTACGTCACGTTCAGAGGGCACTTGCTGAAGTCAAGCATGCCGGTAATTGGAAATTTGGTTTCCAATAGGTAACCAACCAGCTTGATTCCACCACGGGCGAATCCAATGTTGACTTCCAATACTCCCCATACCTTTCCTGCAACCTTGGGTGTGACAGTACTCTGATAAATGAAATATATGGAATTGTTAAGTTTATGTTTGGCAAAGGTTATCTAAGAACTAAGATCTAAGAACTCTTGGACAAACAGATCAATACATACGTTACCTTTGAAATCAAAGTAAGTTAATTTTATCTGTTCCAGAAACAATAAAAATTGATTAAAGACAAGACTATTTTATTATTTTGTATAACAGTAAAATCAAATATAGATACCGTTGCTGAAAGACTCAAAAGACACGCATTAAGGGACATACTGACACCTATAGCACCACCGGCTCCAAATCCTGTGCAATGAAAAAAATTATAGTAAACAACTACATACAAATTTAGCATGAGAGAGAGAGAGAGAGAGAGAGAGAGAGAGAGAGAGAGAAAGAGAGGGACAGAGTTATAGATGGAGAGAGAGTCGGAGGCGAAAGAGGCAGAGGGAGATCTAGGGATGTGATGTCTGAGTCTAGGACAGATATCACAGAGACTCAGAAACCAAGACAGAGAGAGAGAGAGAGAGAGAGAGAGAGAGAGAGAGAGAGAAGGAGGGGTTATAGTGATTCAGTATTTCACAGGACATGATTAGTGATTCAAATAATTTTAACATATTATTGTAATTATACATATTTAAAGATTTATTTTTCAAATGTGTCTACATATATTCATATTCATATACAAAAAAAATTACACATCAAGGATAATAGCTATAACCGAAAACTAAAGTAGTAAAGCAATCAATATCTGAGGTTGAAAAAAATATATCTTGTGTAGTCAAATACTAACTCTCAGTAGCAATGGAATTATTATTGTTGAAATAAAATGTTCTTTTGAAATCATACACGTTTACACATGACACAAAATTTGAAGTGATTCGTTTTTCGAGAGGAGGATCCACGAGAACATATCATTGCATTCCACGTCAAGTTAAGGTAACAATAGTAAATATCTATTAGAAATGGTGTTTAAAGGCGTGCTCGGTTTTAATAGAATATATTGAAAAACGATATACGTTGAAGTCCCTGTTCTCTTGGAATTGTGTCTGTAGAGATAAATATCTCAAGTAGGACGCTACTGGACAATACCTCTCCCGACAATTTGCAAGAAGAATAGACAACAAGGGAAAGAGTCATGATAGATCTAGTACACCACGTGATATTTCTTGGTGCATATCTAACACAATTGACATAGATCGAACAGTATTCAATAATTCTTCATGTTTTTCGAAAATCGTTGTCAAGAAAAATTAATAACTTAAGTAAAGTATTTAGTACAGTCTGCCATATGTATTGTCATTAATGATAGTGCTTTCGTCAAGTACAGATGTATTGTCGTTTGTTTGACGAATCCGTTAGTTATATAGTGACGTCAACGTCGGGATAGGACGACAAAGTGTGTCCTATGCTCAACAATTACGGTCATAGAGCAGGATGGGTTCTTTAATGTGTCTGCAGCTACTGTAACACGGGACCTCGATTTTCACTGTCTCATTCAAATGACAGGGGAAGCCAACCGCATCGTGGTTCGGATTCGAACCAGCGACCTCACGACCAGAAGATGAACACGCTAACCACTCGCAAGTCACGGCGGTCCCGAATGTCAGTTGTATCTTTTACTACTTATGCAAACACCGATCACTACAACTGTGTCTTATATGAAAATGAAGTCAATTACTTAAATCTGTTTTAAACCTGCAAAAGACAAGAGTGATATGATATTATATTATGTTAACAGAAGTTGTTGTTGTTGTTGTTGTTGTTGTTGTTGTTGTTGTTGTATTGTTGTTTAACGTCCCTCTCAAGAATATTTCACTTATATGGAGACGTCACCTTGTACCAATGAAGGGCGACAAATGTTGCTTATGCTCGGCACATATGGTCGTAGAGCTGGTAGGGTTCTTAAACGCGCCAAGACCTACTGTGACACGGGACATTGGCTTTAAATGTCTCATCCGAAAGACAGGGACGGCCAAACGCGGGGTGGCGCTGCGGGGATCGTTAACAGAAGTAAAAAAAAATGTTGATTCATGTCAAATTAAGATAGAAATAGTATAAAATCATACTTAGATCCAGTGGGACTGGTCCAACCATAAATACATATGTTTTTTCGAAGAATTTGATAGTTTTTGTAGGAACTGTTATATCAGCATTGACACATGTGTCCTTCTTATCTGGGAACCCTTCACCTATCAGAGCCAACAACTGACGTGGGTCTTCAAAAAGCTGAAAATAAAAACAAAAACCAATTCTGCTGTAAAAGTAACAAGTACTTAGTAAGGCATTTCTAAATTTCTAGAATAAATTATGCAGTAAAAGAAAATATTTTCTTTAACTTTCGCATTTTCTTTATCGGTGCGATGAATAATTCCCTCACCCCGCCCCCGCCCACCACCCCAAACAATTTTATAAAAGCATAGCTTGTAAAAGTTTCATTGTGGTAATCTGCCACAATTGCATTACATAGCAGGGATATTGGCAAAATTCAATATGAAATTTACTCTGTAATTCGTTGCTCTGTCAGGGTCTTGACCTCTCTTGGCCTTGTTATTATTTTATGGAAGATTGATACATTGATAAAGAATTAGTCTGTGTACGTGATATATATGCTGATGTTGTTATCATAAGATTCACAAAATGTTTTTAATATGCAAATGATTTTTCCTATACAACAATGGCATTTTCCTTCTCAAAGCTAATACTACATATAAATGATTTCTCTTACTCAAGTGATAATGCCAATAAGACTCAATCCCTTTTTTTCAATGGCAAAGACAAGACGTTAGATATACCAAAAACAAAAGGAAAAAGAAAGAACCGAAGAAGCAGGCTGAATAACGTCATAGAAGAAATTCCCGCTTATTTCCAATATCGTACAGCAATCTGATTGATGTACAATCAAATTACGCGCTATCAAATTCATTAATGTGAGGATTAAGAAGATCTAAACAAATTTAAATTTCTCCTAGAAAATAGTTTCATTAATTGTGCCGGACACCACAAATGAAAGGAACAAAGTCGAAATCTATTGAAGTTGAACTAGATTGGCTTGTCAGAAAGCAGAGGTAAGGAAAATACACACCTTTGTTACCATGGTATCCCTAATTGAATTGACAAGGCAGAGGACGTCTTGTCCGAGCATATTAAATGATGACAGGTGCTTCAGAAACTCCGCCAACGTCATATCCCCTATTCCCCCGGACTCAGATTCTTCGGGTTTGTCTGGAATTACGTCAAGCATACTCAGATACTCAGTTACTGAACTCACTCCCGACTGTAAGTGGGGTTCATGTTACTCTATGTTTGGTTTTACACGTCTTGTTGTGTGAATTGCTGTTTGTGTTATTGTCTCTTTTAGTTTTGGCGATGGTTTTGCCTGCTTTTCGGTTTTTGAATTTTGATTGATCATTTTGTATTTTCAGCTATGTCTTTTTTTCACTTTTTAAGTGGATATTTTTGGCCCTAAATATTTTTGCTCTTCCAAAAAAACAAAAACAAAAAAAAAAACAAACAAAAAAAAAAACAGAGTAACGCTAGTCCCAACTTAAACCAACGGTGACTTCAGGTGCTCTTCAAGGGTAAGCAACTCCTGCTCCACGCGGCATCCGTCGAGTCACTATAGATGCACTTACGTCAAGCAAGTTAATTCTTTTGAATTATGAATTATCATTTTATATCAGGGTGCATATGGAGATTATAATTGTTCAATATTGAAAAACTTCTCAAAATTAGAGTAAGGAAAAATCTTTTAGAAATTAAAAAAAAGACATTTCATCAAAATATCTTCAGAACTTTCTAGGACGTCTGCGAAAATTTTAAACAGATACATGCATAAAAACGTAAGTTATATTGAATTCGCTATGCTATTAATACAGTTTATTTGATTTCCATAGCCATATGCGATTGTCTAATTTTCATTAAATTCTCATTTATTGGAAAACTTTACTTGTTGAAGGACCAGAGTATTCACTCTGGTATCTTTATGATACTAGAAGACGACACTACATAGCTCAAGATGGTTGGATATAGGATTGTTATATCCTTATAACCATTTTAAAGAGCTCACTCGAAAAATAGATCAGTCAACAACTGTTTTTTTATCAAACGCGTGCCCCACATAATACCCCATGTTTGAAAAAAATATTTCTAGGACACACAATTTATGAGTTATTCTCATAGTGATCAAGCAAGCTGCTGAATACGTTTACTATGACTGGTCTAAAGGTATCTGGCGCAAACCTTTTTTTGGGATACAGGGATTGATAGAGTGACAACTATCGTTCTTTCTTTCGTATTGCCCGATCCGCTGTATTACCCGCAAAACACAAATATGTTTTAAAGCCATTATATAACTCCCTCCGGTGTATTGTCTATGGGATATCAGCTACATAATTTTACTATCAACGGTAGGTCTAACCCTCTTTGGTGCGATCTACACATGCGCATCAGCTATGTAACGAGACACTTGTAGTAAAAATATTTGTAGTACATGTACATTTATAGCAAATCATTCTATAAAAATATATTTCAATTTTTTATTTTTTAAGGGGGGTTAATATCTGCGCCTAATGCTGATTTCGGATTAGAAAAATATCCCATAGGCAGCATGTAATGCAAGTTTTTGGAAAAAAAATTAATCGGATAGCCCGCTTCATCACGCTATGTTTAGAAACGTATAACCCCCTTGCAATTGGCAAGAAATTGGCAAGGTTTTGGACATCGTTACTGTAGAAACCGGATTCCAACAAACAACATACCTTGGCAATCGCGGGACATCGGGAACGGGGTGTCAGAGAGCACGTTCACATCCGGTAGACAGGACAGGAATTCGCTGATACAGAGGGAGGCATCAATAGACACCAGTAATTTTCCATCTTCTACGTCTCCATCTATGATCAGGGTAACGTCCATGTTGTCCAATCCTATGTGTCCAATGTGCATAAAATGCTTCCTTCCTAAGATTGATATAAAAAACTACATTTTTATTCCCGATAATCGAAGAGACGAATCAATTTTTTTTTCTCTCTGGTCTGTCTATCTGTCTGTCTTGGGAGGGGGGTCATGCTCCGTCATAATACACTCTGTTGGTTTTTTTTTTTATCTTTTCGTCACTTAACATTCAAAGAAAGGGATACATGTATCATGGGTTATGCGAAAATCCGTGCCTTATAGAAAATATGATTAAATAATAATCACTGTCCAGCATAGAAAACTCTTTAATTTTAGCAAGGAAGGGATGAGTTTACCGTTAGTATTTTACAACTCTCATAAATACGAATGGAATCATCTAGGTTTTACAAATAGCTCAAAAGAAATATTGGTTTTATTATTATTTTTATTATTATTATTATTATTACTATTATTAATTCTAACGTTTATTTGAAAAATGAAAAGAAGCCTTTTCCATCTTTCTTCGGGACGAGACTTTATTGATCTTTATTTATTGGGAGAGAGATTTTCATTTCTAAAGTAAAATGAGGAACCATGGGAAATTCGACATTCTAAGTAAACAATCCTTATTTCTGGAGATATTTTCACACCTGACGTGCTCATGGTCACTTACCATCCAGATTGATCTCCTGTGTGTCCACATTCGTGATATACACCTTTTTATTACAGGTATCTACACGTATGCCCAAATAAACTAAGTGGGTGTCGGTACCGTGTTCCAGCGAAATACTACAATTCAGCCCCTTACAATCTTTTTGTGACGTGCAAATATGACCTTGACCTTTTGCAATAGTGCCTTCAAATATTTTGCAGCCTGAAAATTGAAAATCAGAATATATAGAGATCATTACTTGGTAATGTATAACAAAAGTCCAAAGTATCAATGTTGGACGGATGGGTTTAGCCAGAGGTCTGATTTTATCCGGAAACTGATAAGAAATATGGCACAAACTCAACCGTGTTATAAACTACATCATATACCAACTTTGTGTAGCTGCAAATTACAACTTGAAAATCCTCCTGGTTGATTTCATAAATAAAGTTCCGGTTTGTCACATGACTGAGTGGTTAGTGTGTTCGACTTCTGGTCGTGAGGTCCGGAGTTCGAATCATATTGCAACTGGTTGTCCTTGACTTTCGGATGAGACAGTATTGATGTTGTTTTATTGTTGTTTAACGCCCAACTCAAGAATATTTCACTCATACGGAGACGTCACCGTGTGCCGGTGATGGGCAACACATTTTGCCTATGCTCGGCACTGCTTATGGGACACTATAACCTAGATCATGTGTCATAGTAGGTGTCGACACGTTATAGAATTCTCCGTACTATATGGCTATAAGTGCCGAGTATTGTAAAAATTTTCGCCCTTCAGCGGCACATTATGACTTCTCTTTTAATGAAAAATCCTTGAAGTGTACGTTTACAATAGTACAACACGCCAAGTGATCAGTTTTATATTTCTGAAAAAAATGAAATGAAGAAGTAGCAAGGATCAATGTTCAATTTCTCGAAGATTTGAACACACCCAGTGTTCATATACAAGTTTGAATTAGAGTAAACGATTAGTAAAACCCGACATGTTTATTTGCATGGCTGTCGGATATTAGTAAGTTGGTCTGTTTTACCGTGCAAAACTTACTTGTCAAGAACAAAGTACATGAAGAAATAAAGACTGAATATCAAATGAAAGCAGATACATATTTACACACATATAGACTTGCACGGGTCTGAGTAAAAGAAAAATATTCTATGATTTTTATAGTAATATACAAGTCATAACGGAGGAAACGGGATACTAAAATCAACTGGGAAGGAATATTTCTTATAAAGTAGGGCTTTGAAATTACTGAATAAATTTAGTGATAAAAGAAATTTGGCTAGGGAATCAAAATCATTTCAAATTGAACACGATTTCAGTATAGTAGGGTTCAATACAAGTCGGTCCAGTTGTTGTATGTTTACTTACGGTCTTCGGCTTGCTGTAGGCGGTTTGCTATCATGTGGAACTTGTCTTTGAATTTTTTCAAAGGAGTCATATTAATTAATTCCGATATTGATAGGGATTCCAAGTGAACATTAGGAATTTCCTTCAGCTTCTTTTCTAGTTTTTTCACAAGATCAGATAGTGAAACTTTGCAGGATGTTGGTGACGTCAGCATTCCCAATATCTTCGTTAAGTTGAATTTGTTTATGTCAATTATATCCCGGATGTTTGGTAGTTTGCCGCTAAGGAAATGAAATAAAAATAAACAACAAATTTAGGAGGCTAGAACAAGAAAGATCACTTTCCAGATTTTAGAATCGCATATGAAGAAATGAAAATTGTCGAATGTAAAAAAAAGTAAGACAACGAACAGTGATATATATAAATTTAAAGAATGGGGCAAACACGGACCCCTGGATACACCTGAGGTGGTATCAGGTGCCTAGGAGGAGTAAGCTTCCCCTGTTGACCGGTCACACCCGCCTTAAGCATTATATTTTGATCAGGTGAATGGTGTAATCAGTAGTCAAAATTAGTGTGTAAAGAAAGGTTTAACAACCGGTATTAAACACGTCGGACGGCATTTGACCCATTGACTGGCCATATCGGCATATCAGATAATTGGTCCGACTGTAGAATTTACGAAATGGTGTCTTTAACCAAGACCCCTGATACATCAACTTGTTTGTCAGTAGCCTTTCTCGATTTAAAAACTGATCATACGTTCAACAAGCTCATGCATATCGCATCAGTTGAGAGACATATATTCCATATGCAGGTGAGAAAGGAATTTTGCTACATAATATCAAAAAGCTGACGATGATGAAATTGAAGTCACCCCGTTTATCATCAAAATGAGTTATCAGTATACCGTTAAGGTATATGTTCAGTATAATATTTAAGTAATAAAACAAAGTATGGTACGGTTATTCTACAAATATTAATAGTAGAATGTCTAATATGTTTTTCGACAGGACATCTATTTTTTTCCTCGTATTGACGATTTAGGTAAGGTCGACAATCATTAAGCCACGTTACCAGTTCGTCAGAATATGTCACGGATATATTTACTTAATCCTTAATTGACTAGGTTGAAATTATAAATCACGCAATGTGAAACCCTCAAAACAATGACAATTGCCTGGAAAAATATTCAGGAAAAAGAATGTACACAAAGAGTACTTACCCTTTAAATATATTTGCCACGTTGCGAAAAGCTGACAAGGCTTTTTTCATCCCTTTCTTGAGGGATCGTCTGATACTTTTTCCTGCGTTTTTCATTCCTTTCCATCGGTATGGCTGTTTGGCTTTAGGTTTTATTTTAGCAAATTCGTCTTTTTTGTTTCCCAAGTTTCTCTTTATGCTTTCAAATTGCTCCTTAGCACCGTTTTCGTCAAGCTCACCTGAATCAATGACAGCGTTCAGGTGTATGAAGTAATGATCATTACACTCTTCTGTCCAATGTGGAATGGGCACGATTCTGTCCAAATAGGGACCCGGATCAAGGTAATCTCCATCCTCGTCTTTAATACTTCTGGAAGTTTTCTTTCGCATGGCAACATGGATGAAATTTGGCGGACATTTTGAGCGTTGTGCTTTGCCAATTGTTTTGCCAGCTTCAATATAGGTTGCATCGGTGTTGCTAATGTTTCCATCTGGTTTTACATTGTCAATGATGATTTCGTACTGAGCAAACTCATCGTCCGTGGGCTCAATTAAGACCCGGTTTTCTTCTTTCCTTGAGACCAAGGCATTTACTGGACAAACGACCTACAAATATAGAAAACAACACAGATTTAACTAAATATAAAATGTGTCGTATCCGTTTGAGGAAAATGTAAAACATTAACCTGTATCAGATCCATTATGTGTTTATTGGTGAATAAGTAGCAGACATAAACAATATTTTGTCAGGTAGGAAAACTGGGAATCTAGGCAACACATAAACGTATACAAATCTACTATTCAAATAATGACATCATAAAATCATATTTGCAACTAAATACAGTTTAAAATGTTATTTTCCAACCAGTGTCATCCGAAAGGTAAGGTGATACTCATGAATTATTGGCGGTCGGGCTAATGTGCTTAATATTGCTAATATCTTGATATCTTGAATCGGCATTGAGAAAAGAATATTTTTATATCATTTTAGTCTCACTACTTATCTTTTCTATCATAACATCGACAGATTAATGAGATGGTTACTCTGTACTAAAAGTAGACATAAACCCAAGCATTAGTGTCCTTGATAAGTTGGATACGACTACTTAACATTCCTCATATTTTTGATCTGCTTTTGATTGGGGAGACCGATCAACAACATGGAGATACACACGTCTCTATGGCATCCACCTCTTAATCTTAAGAGCTTTGCATTTGTCCAATATGTACAGTTTATTCATAAAGTCTAACCTGCCTTAGCGACCCACTGAATCAAAGGAAAACCTGTCTTATGTGACCTAAATGAGTGGGTCCCAATTTTTTTCTACATAAATCACCTGAATTAAGAGATTATCTTTCATATATGACCTCTTTTGCTGCTTCGCTTGAACAGTCTCTTAAAACACGTTCGACTGTATGTGTTTGCTCTAGAATTCCATGATGTACCTTGGTATCAAATTAGAAACCCTTCATGGATGTCTACATTTACAGAACAATTCCTGGATGTTCCATTATTGTTGTGATAGTATAAAGGTATTACGTTTCTCTCCCATGTTCAATCACAGGTGGTTTTTTTTTTTTCGTTTCTTTACTTCAACTTACCGATGACCCCTCTTTAATCACAAGATCCACGCCAGTAGTCTTGTATGTATCTCCGGAAGTAGTCGGCCATATTCCTTGACCGCATGGTTCTATTGTCTCCCGTCGGTGTGTAGGAAATTTAATGCTGAACTTGGGTCCAAAGATCTTATGAACCATCGACTTCCCTGTGTTAATTCTATCAAATAAATGTAAAAAAAAAAACACCGTTATCGGGAATATTGACAGGTGTTAATTAGATTTTTAAATATAATTTAAAATTTAAGTCGGAAATATGTGTACATGTATATTTATATTTGCCTATACAAGAGGCCAAATCTGTTTTTTATGCTTTTAAAGTATGCGTTTTGTATGTGTGTTTGTATGTGTATTAAATTGTTCCATATTAGGTTGTGTTTGTTAAATGTTTCGATAACCAAAAGCGTTTGATATTTTCTGAGAAGTGCAGGTCATAGATTTAATCCAATATGGAAAAGTACGAAATCAAAATGAAGTAAAACATGTAAAATTAAAAAACACACTCTGTAGACTTAAGAGGGGTAGTCTCTTTTTAAAAAAAAATTTTGTTGTTGTTTTTTTTTTTGAATGTTTTTTTGTAGACTTGGGCATCTGCCTGAATGACCAGGAGGCAATCATACACAAATCCCTAAAGTAGACTTTACATTACTGATACAGGAATAAATGTATAAGACAATATCTCAAATATCTATAGAATTTGATTTCAAATTAATCGGCTTTAAGATGGGATTACTTGGAGACAATTTTAATTTTGTATATTTCCTGAATTACAATCTGCTTAAAATCATTACAATTATTGGTATATCTAGTATCTATAAATATCTCATTTTAATTACAATTTTGAAATAGATGTGATGTGTAATAGAGTTCAGGTCGATGCAGAAAAATGCTTGTGTAAGATCACTTTTTTGTTTTCTGCCTACCTTTCTGTAACTATAAAGACTGTGACTTTGATTGTTAGAGGACAAAATAAAGATTACAAAACCGCTTATATTCACGTTCTTTTGATAGGCAACAATTTATAAAGCTGCATGGCAATATGAATTTTTTTATCCTAACATATAGTGTGGCGCAATGACACTGCGCATTCGGGTCAAATTATAGGCTAATTTACGTTCAATGTTATTGGCAAGTAGGTTCTTAGAGAAAAACGTGAATAAAGTTTCAACAAGAATGTTGTATCTGCACTAACGCTTACATATTACACCTTTATAAATTTTGAATAAACAGAAGTACATGTACAACTAATATTTTTTACAACTTTTCTATATTTTCTGGAATAGCAGAGTTCTGAGTTTGATAGACTTGTGCTGCCTCTGTATTTCCAAACCTCTAAGAAACGAAAACTGAATGCTGCTTACAGCAAATGATCTATTTATTCAAAATGAGGAAAGTTAAAGATACCAAGAGGGCACCAAAATTCACAAGCCGAAAAACAGATAGCATCATGGGTCATAGCTTAGTCAACGAAGCATATACTGTATACGGGGTTATTTTCGCCCTGCGATATTTTCACCCTTCTGCACTGGTAAACAGTTTCGTCTAGTTTTAAGCAGTCTTGTCAAAATTATATTCTAGAAAAACAACTTTTATTGATTCGCTCAGTTCGAATTTGCCCACAAACGATGAGGGCGAAAGGGGTGAAAATAAAATTGGGGCGAAAATTTCCCTGTATACCGTTATACATGTAAACCCATCTTATTATACTTTAGATACCTTCCAAATATTATGTGTTATGTAAAAAGGTATTTTTTAAAGTTAAAAAGTCCTCTCTTGGTAATTTATCAATAGAAAATTGTCAGTTTAATGCGATTCTTTTAGACTGAATTTTCAGAACTCTACTTTTTGAAGGAAGGTCTTACACGTTGCGCACGAGCTCAAACGCTGATTTTATTTTATGCACAAGGTCCATGATCGAATGAAATATATGAATAAACGGCTCTGCTGCTTTCTTCAATTTGTCAAGTGGCGAAAAAATGTCGTCTATCTCTGCTCTGAATATGTGTATCACAGAAACGGTTTGTTCCTCCTGTGGCAAAAGAAATATATAATTGAAAAAAGACGGAAAGATCAAATAAAAGAACCAAAACTAAATAAAGAATTTGTCTGAGTGAATGAGATACTATATCATATATAAAATAAAAATAAGTCCCGCTGGCCGAGTGGTTAGCTTGTTCGACTTCGAACCGAGCCACGCCGCGTTATGCCATCTCTGTTCTACAGATGAGACAGTAAAAACGAGGTCCCGTGTCAAAGAGGTGTTGGGACGTTAAAGAACCCTCCTTGCTCTATGACCAAACACACGGTAACGTCTCCATAGGAGTGAAATAACCTTGAGTGGGACGTTAAACCACATTACAACAAGAACATGAAATAAAAACTGCGAAAGTAAATAACGTGTTTAAAGTGAAATAAATAAGTTACTAACAACCGACGAAATGCCATCAGATAAAGAAGAGTTGAACTGAGAAGAAAATTTGTGTGGTCTGAAAACGCTGACAAGCATTTCCTTCAAATCCTTCACTTCGTCCACGATGTCCCCAACCTCCTCACCAAGATGTTGCCACAGAGGCGATTTACCTAAAGAAAAGTAAAGTATGTCACAAAAAAAAAACCAACTACATGTAGTATATTTGCCAAATTGTCATTTTCACAACAATTAATCTACTTATTTATTGATTATCAAATTTCGATTATCTGTTAAACTTGTTCTGTGTACTTTTAAAACGATAGTTTATAAAGTTTAATTTCAACCATTTTTGTCATCATTTATTACGATAAATTGTTATCCTTAGTATTTATTTCAGCATGAAAAATGATGTTATCATCGCCATCATCGTCATCTTTATTCTTCTTAATTTATTATTATTTTTATTATTATTATTATTATTATTATTATTATTATTTATCATTATTATTATTATTATTATTATTATTTTTATTATTATCATTTTTATTATTATTATTATTATTATTATTGTTATTATTATTTTATTACACATAACACATTTCTTGCCCTTCGATTGAGACAATGTCACGGAGGTCCTGAATAAAAAAGACACAAATAAAACATCAATCGCCAAAAGAATCAGTGGGCATTTGGATACCAATTTGGTGAATATCGGACAAACACGGACCTTTAATAATCCAGAGTGGGCACCAGGTATATGTCGGTACGTTAATTATTTCTCACTTCTCAAATCCCATATGTGCCGAGTCCTTCACCGACATTATGTGATCACTCCATCTGAGTTTGGGTATTAAATGACAACAATCACCTCTCAAAAAATTCGAAAAAAACGTTTTTCATTTCAATTCGCAATGAGAAAATTTGAAATGAAGATTTGATTTAATTTGTGTACGCTGATTTTAATTCTCTTTGGACCACCGTGGCCTAGTGGTAAGCGTGTTGGAGTTCGAATCGAGAGGTCCAGTGCTCGATCCCAAGCCATGTCGCGGTTAGTTGTCCTTGCCTTTCGGATGAGACAGTAACCGAGGTCCTGTGCCACAGTAGGTGTTGGCACGTTAAGAAATCCTCCCTAGTCTACGGTCATAAGTGCCGAGCATAGGCTAATTTGTCCCCGTTTACCGATACACGGTGACGTATCTATATAAGTGAAAGATTCTTGATTGGGAAGTTGGACAATAATACAATTAACCAATACTTTGATCCTTACCGGTTAAGAAGGAACACACGTCGAGGATTTTGTTCTTCACGTCAATGAACATCGAAATGGACAGCTTTACACTGAGAATAAAAAAAAATCATTCAACTTTAAAGTAAAAATGAAAATGCACATATACAAAAATTCTTATTTTTTTACACTCCAAGTGGGTTTCCATGTGGAAAGTGAGAAATGATAAAAATCTCTATTTGAAAAGCAATTGCGAGTTTGAAATGAGATTGAGTTGAATTCCGGAAGAGTCCAGTAACCACTTCCGGTATCCCACATCCTGTGCGAATGTCAAACAGAAGATGTATTTTTAAGAGTTGGTTTGGTGACAAGGTTATACATAATTTTATGCTTACTTCGATTTCTCCAATCCAGAAATATAAAACAAATGATGAATAATTACCCTCTCGACGTGAAAAACAATGCAAAAAATCTTTTTTTTATCATATACCTAATGACGATACGGACATTTTCCATGTACAGTTGTATGTACAGCACCCTTTCTCATACCCCCTCTATCGAATAGCTGAACCCTAAATCGCACCCCTTTCGGAATACCTCTACCTAAAACATCTTTATCGGTGCAGTTAACTGTACTCGGAACACCTTTAAAGCTTTGGTCTAAAGGACGCGCCATCGAATCCCTTACAAGGTAAGAGATAACATATTTGACTCAGTTCTCATGAATACACAACAACATTATAGGCAACTCTCTTTTTATGTCATTTTCAAATCAGACTGATATTTCGCTACTCTGTTGATGTTCGTTGATACTGCAATATGCGTCCATGCATATGTACCTTTTGAAAAGAATATAATAAAAAAAAACATCATACAGCCTCCGGCCCTTGGGCTGATATTGGGACTGATGCAGGAGGTAATGTGGAACAAGCTATATGATAATCTAAATGAAAATTTCAAATTCACAATTCCTTTTTTAGTTTTACTGCAGTTGAAAATAAATAAATAAATAAATATATA